>CM042011.1:36236353-36548853 GCA_023525715.1 Cichorium intybus
ACATGCATTAAAGGATAAAATGGTCAATTTTCAATGGATTGAATGCTTAATTACATATTTTATATGGTTATTAAATGAAAATGTACATATCTAGAAAACATAAGGGAAGAATCATGTAGGAAATGTGAAGAAACAAGTGGTCGAAATTTAAAAACTTAATAGCACCCTACCTTAGAATTATGCAACTCAGCCTTAAAAACGTAATAAATATGATCCAAAGGTTGATAAGTATAAGTGGTACTAAAATGAAGATAATTCAAAAAGAATTAGGTGATTTGGAGTTAAAACGAACAGTTATATCATTTTGAAAATGGCATGTTACTCATTTTGAAACTATAGTCCGCGAACCCCTATGTTTTAGACTATGAGAGTTGCGATTAAGATCCTCATATTCCATGTTTTATTGATTGCAAAATGTAGCTAAGACACCAAATAATGAGTAGCAAAAAGAATTAGCCAAAACCGAGTGTGAATGCAGAAGTTATGCTTGATCAAAGTTTGAAAAAATTATTTTTGAAGCTGAAAGGTTGCAAGAAATTGTCTAAGGCATAAAAAGGCAAGGAGCAAACGCACCCTTATGCATGGTCGGGTACCCAATCCGTAGACCGAGTAGCAACCCCACCCTTAGGTGTTTGATGTGCATGGAAGCATGTGGGTGGTGCTTGGTGGGTTTGATTGATGGGCTGGGGTCGAATTTTGGAGCCCCAATGGGTCAAGGTGTAAGTCTTTATGTTTTTTAGTAATCTTTTAATGAAAATCAACCTTTTCTATATATGTTTTTTTATCATTGCTGCTCCCAAAAGTCTCTACAACATTTGGTATGTGTGTTCTTGGTGTTCTTGTATGTATGAATGCTAATTTAAGGGACTACTTAAGAGTATTAAGGAAATTACTCATACTGCAGTTATATCGTTTATCATCAAATTATTCTTATTATCATCATCATCACCACCACCACCATTATTATATATTATTATTATTATCACATCCTATATATGGTAAAAAAAACATGGATCATGTTCATGAGTCGTGAAAGAGCATTCGAATAGAAGCTTTTCATGTTTTCAAGGTGTGGCATCTTTATTCAACAATTTTTTTGTTAAAATTGACAAATCAACCCATTTTCAACGGTTAATTTTTTTTATTTTTTTTTTTTGTAGTTACTTGCAGCTAATCCGAATAAGCTAGCTGATTAGCATACCTGGAATTCGATGCAATTGGAATTTAAAATTTCATTCCATGCTATGCTTGGTTGTGAAATGACGAAATTAAATTACATTTCAATCCTTTAGATTCCATTATACATGGATTTTAACATTCTTTCAAAGTTTGAAAGTTTCTAATTTAATTCCTAATTTTATTTGTGAAAAGACCAAAATACCCCGTTATATATATTTGTAGGGTTTATTTTGGTGATGCAAATTGCAAAGATGAACATTTTGAGGGTGACAAAGCTAAAGTGGTTAGAGAAATTGCTGGACTTCAACCCCAAAATTTATCAAATTAAGCATGGTGATGGTGTTTTCTTATCCAATTTTATCATGTGCCAATCAGTAGTTAATGGGGTTAATACGACGATATATCCATAATATCTTATTATGTATCCTTATATGATAACGTGAATGAAAATAATTCATTTTAATCATATAATGAGTCATTTCAATGATTCTTATGCCCTTACCAATGATAAGAGGTTTCTAACAATGTGTTTTGAAGTAGGTATTGTTTTTAAAATTTCATTATGAAAATCAACGTAACTTGCTATGCATTTCTTAGCATTTATTTTTGTTATTTAATAAATGTCTTTTTATGTACATTTATTAGTATTATTTAGTTCAAAATTGTTAAATTATTATTTTTAATTTTTTAAGAACCGACAAATTTTATTCAAAAGCCAAACTTGGCAAAGAGCTAGTAGAGGAGAAACAGATAACAAGCACAAAGGACAGCACCGCAGCAATTCCAGCCCGCCCAAAAACAGTTCCCAAAAGGCGAAAACTACTCCTAAAAATTTGGGTTAATGATTTGAGAGAGTAATATACTTTTGCAAATGTTCACGTTTAGGTAACATTATTTTTTTTGTGCATATTTAGGTAACATACTTGTTATACTTGTTCATATTTAGGTAACAATGTTTTTTTTGTACACCTTTAGGTAACATAGTTGTTATACTTGTTCAAAAACGGGTAACAATGTTTTTTTTGTTCACATTTAGGTAAGAATATTGTTACCTAAATGTGAATAATATTGTTACCTAAATGTGAACAAAAAAAAACATTGTTACCTGTTTTTGAACAAGTATAACCAGTATGTTACCTAAATGTGCACAAAAAAACATTGTTACCCGTTTCTGAACAAGTATAACAAGCATGTTACCTAAACGTGCACACAAAAAACAATGTTACCTAAATATGAACTGTTGCAAAAGTATATTACCCTCTCAAGTCATTAACCCTAAAAATTTTAACCTACCAAAAAGACAAAAACTGTATTTGTCACCTTTGAACTTTTTTCGGTCTTTACTCTCCATACCCATTTTGTATTTAATGCTAGGTAAGGTTTAACCGTAGAAGGCCCGTAAAGAGCCCACCTCAAGACCACCATCCTCTTTTGAGGCAAGAATCCCAAGTAGAGTTGTACAAAAAAAAAACGGTTTATGATCTAGATTCGGTTTTTAATCCCGATTCGATCCGGTTTTGAAATCGGTTTTTCTTAAACCGATCCGGTTTGGATATATGAAATTTAAAACCGGTTTTGGCCGAACGGGTTTGTTAAACCGGTATGTAAAACGGATTTTAAACCGGTTTTGACCACGTTGATCAAATCCAATTTTGAGTATAATTTTTGGTAGAAACCGGTTTTAAACCGATCCGGTTTTGGTCCAAACCGGTTTTGACTTTATTGAACAAATCCGATCCAGTTTTGAAAAAAAAATCCCGTTTGTGCACCTTTAATCCCAAGTAGACGTGCATTTACCAGTTTCAGTTTTTTTTCAGGACCGGTTTGTTAAAAATCGGTCATGGTCCAATCGGTTTTGGTTAAAACCTAACCAGTTTTGGCCGTTTTATTTTATAAATGAAATTGAGTAAAAACCGTTTTTTAACCGGTTCGATTCGGTTATTCGAGAAAAATGAGTAAAAAACCGGTTTGGTTCGTGATTTAAAACCTATTAAAAAACCGATTTCAGAATTTTTTTTTCAGCTTAAAAAAAACCGGTTGATTTTGTACACCTCTAAACCCTAATCCCAAGCCACCCGATATATTTTTCTTTTTTCCTCATTTCCTCCTCACAAGAATTTTCTACGAGCTTTTTCTAAAGCCTCGATAACACAAACCAGTCAACCAGAGCTTTAAAGATCGAAAGATACTATAAATTCCATAATCTTATAAAATGATTTTTAAAATATAAAATGTGGAATATGCCTTCAACTTTGACCAAATTGTGGCTGCTTATTTTTTAAAACACGTGTGAAGAAATCCTTTTCAACCTTGGCATGCAATACTTTTCTAATGAGCCATTTTTTTCTTCAAATGGCATGCATAATGTTTAGTATAAATAGGATGGAATTCATTGATGCAAAGACATACCAACACCAAAACATCTCAATCTTCTCTTCTTATTAATACATAAGAGTTATAAACTCTTTGTATTTTTATATTTCTCCAAACCTTTTGTAAACACCACAAAATATAGTGAATTGGTTCTCGGCTTCCTCCGCCCGTGGTTTTTCCCGATTTGGGTTTTCCACGTAAATCCCTGTGTCTCTATTTTATTTACTTTATTCGTATTTTCGTTGTGATTATTATCGTTTGATAATTTTGATCTTATTCCGCATTGAGCTAATATTGTCTAAAGTCAATTCGGATCCGTCGTATTTTACAACAATTGGTATCAGAGCATCCGGGTTTTGATATTAGCTTGTTGGGATCATTTTATCAAGTAATAAATCATGTCTTCGGTGAAATACGATATTCCGCTGCTGGATCGGAATACCCGATTTCTGCTGTGGCAAGTAAAGATGAGAGACATTCTCATTCAGATGGATTTACACAAGGCGCTCTTGGGCTTCGAAAGGATGCCCGCTACATGGACCGAAGAAGAAAAGGAGATGAAAGATCTGAAGGCTTTATCTCAAATTCGTTTGCACTTGTCAAACGATGTTTTACAAGATGTTCTAAAAGAAACGTCGGCGGCTGCTTTGTGGCTGAAGTTGGAGCAGTTATTGATGACAAAGAGCTTACCGAACAAGTTGCATCTAAAGCAACGGTTGTTCAATCTCAAGATGATTGTAGGAGGCTCATTAGCTGAACATTTTTCCACATTCAAAGAGTTAATAAATAACTTGGAGAATATGGATGTTCAGTATGAAGATGAAGACTTAGCTTTATTTTTGCTGTCATCGTTGCCCGAATCCTATAGCCATTTTCGTGATACGATCATCTACAGCCGTGACACTCTTGTTTTAGATGAAGTCTTTACAGCTTTGGATTCTAAAGAGAAGATGAAATATATTACCGGTGGTGGTTCAGATGATGCTAAAGCCGAAGGTTTGAATGCCAGAGGAAGAACAACAGAGAGAAGTAGAACTTCTCAATCTTCCAACAGAACCAGATCCAAATCTAAAGGCAAACGAAAGTTTTGCACCTATTGTCACAAGAAGGGACATGTGCTTGAAGAATGTTTCAAGTTGAAGAATAAAGAAAAAGAGAAGGCGGCAGCAAATGGTAAACAAGCTAGCACTTCGGGTGAAGCCGATGTAGCTGAGGTCGAATGTATTGGAGAACTCTTAACAGTTTATTCAGATAAATTGGATTCCACTAGTGATTGGATACTCGACTCTGGTTGTACTTTTCATATGTGTCACAACAAAAGTTGGTTTTACACATTTGAAAAGGTTAACCAGGGCTATGTGTTGATGGGTAACAATACTACATGTCCAGTTCTTGGACATGGTTCAGTCAGAATCCGTATGTTTGATGGCGTTATCCGAACCATTGGGGATATTAGATATGTCCCTGACCTCAGAAGAAACTTGCTATCTCTCAGCTCCTTTGATAAAAAGGGATACGAGTTTGTCGGTAAAGGTGGAGTTTTCAGGGTGTTCAAAGAAAAACCTCAGATCTCTACTTTCTTGACGGGCAAACAATTTTGAGTGATGTTGCTGTTGTTTCAAATTCTCTTTCTGATCCAGATCAGTCCCGTCTTTGGCACCTTCGACTCGGCCATATGAGTTTTCAAGGCATGTCAGAATTGAGTCGAAGAGGTTTACTTGGTCAACAAAAGATTGTTGATTTGGAGTTCTGTGAAGACTGTGTATATGGCAAGGCAAAACGAGTGAGGTTTGCAAGTGGTATCCATACAACGAAAGGACCACTCGACTATGTCCACTCGGATTTGTGGGGACCAGCTCGAGTTGCTTCTAAAGGTGGAGATAACCATATGCTCACTATCATTGACGATTTCTCCAGGAAGGTGTGGTGTTTCTTCTTAAAACATAAGGGAGACGTTTTCTCTACCTTCAGAGACTGGAAAGTTCAGGTTGAAAAGCAATCAGGATTGGTAGTAAAGTATCTTCGTACGAATAATGGACTAGAGTTTTGCTCAGAAGAGTTTAATGCCTATTGCCGGAAGGAAGGCATTACTCGACATCGCACGGTAGTCCATACGCCTCAACAAAATGGTGTAGCCTCGCACCATTATGGAGAAGGTCCGATGTATGCTTTCAAATTCCAAATTGCCAAAGTCCTTTTGGGCAGAGGCTGCTTCTACTGCTTGCTATGTTATCAACCGATCACCGTCACGAGCAATCAAAAAGAAAACTCCGTATGAGTTATGGTCCGGGAAACCTGCCGATTATACACATCTGAAACCTTTCGGATGTCCAGCTTATGCACGAGTTGACAATGGGAAGTTAGAACCGAGAGCACTTAAATGTGTCTTTCTTGGTTATAATCCAGGAGTTAAAGGTTACAAGTTATGGAGCAATGATCTAAATAAAATCATCATCTCAAGAGATGTTACTTTTGACGAGTCTGCTATGATTCATCAAACTTCCGACTCTACAGAAGATACAGTTGCATCATCAAAAGCAAATGAAGAGAAAGCTCAAATGGAGGTGGAGTTTCCTACTTCACCTGTCACCATTCCGAGTCTAGTTGAGCAACAAGAGTCTTCCTCGCCAAATGAGCCTGTCGTTGTTGAAGAAACAACAACTTCACAACCACAAGCTACTACTCGAAGCATTGCAAGAGATAGGTCGAGAAGACAAATTGTTCCTCCAAAGAGGTATGTTGAAGCTGAACTTGTTGCTTATGCTTTTATTGTTGCTAATGATATTGAGTCGGAAACGGAGCCTCTAAATTATGATGAGGCTATCAAATCTAAAGACTCAAGTGATTGGATGATTACTATGCATAATGAGATGGAATCCTTGCAAAGAAATGGTACTTGGGATTTAGTTCCTATTCCAAAAGGGAAAAGGCCAGTTAAATGCAAGTGGGTCTACAAGCTCAAAGAACCTGTTAACCCGAATGAGAAACCAAGATATAAAGCTCGGTTGGTAGCTAAAGGCTACAGTCAAATTCCAGGCATTGACTATACTGACATCTATTCCCCAGTAGTCAAACACACTTCTATTCGTGCATTGTTGGGGTTAGTTGCTTCAAATGATTATGAGTTGGAGCAACTAGATGTTACTACAGCTTTCCTAAATGGTGAGCTTGAGGAAGAGATTTTCATGCAACAACCTGAAGGTTTTGTAGTTCCTGGCAAGGAGGACTACGTATGTAAATTGAAGAAATCTCTCTATGGCCTCAAGCAGTCTCCTAGACAATGGTACAAGAGGTTTGATTCTTTCATGACCAGTCACAAATTCAGCAGGTGTACCTATGATAGCTGCGTTTATTTCAAGAAAGGTGACGATGGTTCAAAGATCTACTTACTCTTGTACGTGGATGACATGTTGATTGCAGCAAAAGATATGAAGGAGATTCAGAAGTTAAAAGACCAGTTGAAAGCTGATTTTGAAATGAAGGACTTAGGAGCTTTCAATAAAATTTTAGGTATGGAAATTGTTCGTGACAGGAAGTCTAGGATCTTGCATCTTTCTCAAAAAGGTTACATTGAGAAAGTCCTAAGACATTTTAATATGCATGAAGCAAAGCCTGTCAACACACCTTTTGCAGCTCATTTCAAGTTATCATCCGCTTTAAGTCCTACTGCTGAGACTAATATAGAGTACATGGCACGCGTACCATACTCTAGTGCTGTTGGATCTTTGATGTATGCTATGATCTGCACACGCCCTGATTTGGCTTATGCAGTTAGCATGGTTAGTAGATATATGGCGAACCCGGGGAAAGAACACTGGAAAGCAGTACAGTGGATCTTACGTTATCTACGCGGTACGTCTTCTATGTGTCTACGCCATGGACAATCTAACACTGGGGTGGTTGGATATGTTGATTTAGATTTTGGCAAAGACTTGGATAAACGAAGATCCATTACAGGGTATGTGTTTACACTGAACGATTGTGCTATTAGTTGGAAAGCCCAGTTACAGTCTACAGTTGCACTGTCTTCTACAGAGGCAGAATATATGGCGATTACAGAAGCAGTTAAGGAAGATATTTGGTTGAAGGGATTATTTAGAGAACTCGATGATAGAATAAAGGTTACCACAGTATTCTGTGATAATCAAAGTGCTATCTTCTTGAGTAAAGATCAGATGTTTCATGACCGTACAAAGCACATTGATATTCGTTATCATTTTGTGCGTGATATCATTGAAAAAGGTGATTGTGTCATAGAAAAGATCGATACAGATTATAATCCCGCTGATGTGTTCACAAAGAGTCTTCCAATATCCAAGTTCAAACTATGTTTGAACTTAATGGGTATTTCTGATCGCAGTTGAGCCTGATTAGGCTCGTGGTGGAGGAAGTATCTTATTTTTCAGGATCAATTTTTCTCTATATGGTGATTCCAGTTTCTTATGGAATTTTGGAGTTTGAAGAGTTGTTGGCCTTAGCAAATGGGTATACAAGTTTTGTTCAATTTTGAAGTCAAGGTGGAGATTGTGGAATATGCCTTCAACTTTGACCAAATTGTGGCTGCTTATTTGGAGGAAGTATCTTATTTTTTAAAACCCATGTGAAGAAATCCTTTTCAACCTTGGCATGCAATACTTTTCTAATGAGCCATTTTTTTTTTCAAATGGCATGCATAATGTTTAGTATAAATAGGATGGAATTCATTGATGCAAAGACATACCAACACCAAAACATCTCAATCTTCTCTTCTTATTAATACATAAGAGTTATAAACTCTTTGTATTTTTATATTTCTCCAAACCTTTTATAAACACCACAAAAATATAGTGAATTGGTTCTCGGCTTCCTCCGCCCGTGGTTTTTCCCGATTTGGGTTTTCCACGTAAATCCCTGTGTCTCTATTTTATTTACTTTATTCGTATTTTCATTGTGATTATTATCGTTTGATAATTTTGATCATATTCCGCATTGAGCTAATATTGTCTAAAGTCAATTCGAATCCGTCGTATTTTACAACGTAAAATATATGATTCATAGAGAATGACAAGCAAACAACACGTTTACAACACTAGTGGGATTATGGTTGAGATAAAGTTTACGTGGGAATATGCTAACTAGGACATAGGTATATTCCCTTCTGTTCCAAAAATACAAGAATATACTCTCCCCTTTCATAACAATGATAACTTTTTTTATTTTAAAAAGAATGTTAACATCTTTAATCAATCATGATAGTTTTTAATCACAGTAGTTTTGTCACACATTTATAAACAGAAGACATGTAAGGTTTTTTTACTAATACAAGGTAAAAAGATAAATTTATATACTTATTCCTGTTATCAAATAGTAAGATGGGTCGTTATAGCTCTTAGCTTTTAACGAGCCTCTCAATAATAAATGGGACCTAATCTCCTAAAAATCCATATACATAAATACTTATAAAAATTCTAAACTTCAACCGTAAGATATAGCGTTTGTGCACAAAGAATTTGTTTAAAAGAGAAGAATGATCCAATGGCATCAACTTGATGGGATTAGATAATTAGATATTTCATTCGTGTCAAACAAATGTAAGGTTTTCTATTTTTATTAGAAAACTTGAATATTAAGCTAGTATTTAAAATGCTTTTCAATAAAAGGATATTATAAATGAAAAAAAAAATATCATCAATTCATCATCTGTATATATGATTATCGATGGATATGCTCTTCAATGAATAAATGCCAATATGCTATAAAACAATTGTAATGTTCTCCTGGCACTTTGGGTGCCAAGCTTTTGAAACATGTATATCAGAAAATAAATATAATATCAGAATATTTAAAGCTTAATTTATGATTTACTATGCGAGTAATGATTTTCATTTAATCTATTAGGATACTCTATAAACGAGTTCAACAATCATTTTATTTGTAGAGAACGATATAAATTTCGCTAATTTCCACAAGTCATTTCTAAATTTAGGCAAAAATTAAACAAATCATAACCATAGTTATGATTTTCGCACATGATACGTGTAAATTCAAACATTGCGCTGGGGAAAAATGAATAGGTTGAGAAATGTTGGAGAAGGGCTGCGAAATAGGCGGCATGTGGTCCCTTATTTAAGCTAATGGACTATTTTATACTTGGTAATTGAGTAAGAACTGATTGAGTCAATATCTGATCCAACCAGATTTATCCTGATGCTGATGCTGATGTTGATGTTGATGCTGGCCGGATAAGAGGTACAATTTAGGGCTTAGGACCGAGTTAGAGGTAAATTTTAGGGTTGTCAAACAGTCTGGCTCGAACCGAGTTAGACGTAACCTCTTACTAGACCCAATAAAAGGAAAATCAAACAGCCCCTAAGTTTTTTTTTTCTTATTTTCCACATTATGATTTCCCACCACCTTAAATTCTTTTTCTAATGAAAATGACGAAAGATAACAAGAATCTAGCCATATAAGTTATTTTCCTTTTTATACATCTTTACATTTTAAAAGTTCTGATTTGTCGTATTATAAATGTCGAAGAAATCTACTTACGAAAAAAAAAAAGATTTCACGGGTAAATATAAGAATTTAGCAGGTACCACCCCGTGGAAAACTTTTTTTTGGATGTGAGATCTAGCATTTTCGCAAGTGTACACCTACGAAAATGACACATTTAACATGCAAAACAAGGTTTTTTGAAACTAGATTTGAGTTTTTCTCAGGTGGCATTTGCGAAAATCATAGATCTATCTACAAAATCATTTTTTTCACAAGCATACTTATAACTATTTTTTTTGTTAATTTAGCATGAGAACAAGGGATTTAGTGGTAGATTAATGCATAAGCAAGTGCTTGTAAATTTAGAAGCGTTGTAGATCGTCTAAAAGGCGAACGGTTAATACATTCAAAATCACAATTTTCAGATATTGACAGGACATACCTTACTTGCAGCTCATGGGGACACAATACTTGTTAATGGAATGATGTTGCCTGAGACCTGATCTAATAATGAATTATCATACAACAACGTTTGTAGTTTTCTTTTCTAGGGTTCAAGTTGTTGTCTGGGTAGTATGAGTTTTGTTTTGTGTAGTAACCGGATTCAGATTCAATTGGTTTCCAAACATAAAAACGAAACTCAAGCTTATTCCATCGATATTATAGTGAGGTGTCCCCCCCCCCCACAAGACTAATTGCTCGTTGATAGTACATGATTTAGACCATCTAGTGTCCATGAGATTTTTCATCACGTCTCTGACAAGGATGCAGTCAGAGCTTGCTTGCTTCATATTCCTTGTAATAAAATTGTTGGGAAGTGATGAATGAAAAAGTTATACGTAAATGACTTTCATTTGTCGAGGACTTGAACTAGTGAAATATGTATGACAATTATGATTTACTTGTGTGTTAAAAAAATTGAAGCTGTTTAGCGACCTACATAACTGTCAACATATAACGTAGTCTTACTACGCGGGGATATTTTGAGAGACTGGAGAGGAAAACTATATTCCACATCTTCGAAGCTGAAGTGGCCCTGATGTTAAATTGCATCTACTACTGCACAAATATGGGCATATCACCAAGTCCTTTGGGTGTACATTTTGTTAAGGATGATGGGGATGCCTCAACAAAATGACGATATAGAAGATTGTAGTGTTATTCTTTGAATATTTTTAGAAAATACCGTTTTATATCAACCAGAGCATAAACAACAATAGCCTTTTGTCATAAGACGACTTTTATTTTTTAGGGATCTAGTATAACCCGACATTAAAATCGCTTGTGCGTAACATTTTTTTACTTGTGTGTAATATACATACATACATGTATGTATGTATGTATGTATGTATGTATGTATGTATGTATGTATAAGTTTATTGTTATCTCTATTTTATATGTTTTTATATTTGTATTTTTTATGTTTATAAAATGTGGGGCAGATAGAACCAAAGACAATCAAGTAACTATAGTACCTGAACATTACAACTAAATTGTATAAAAACTGTTAACAATCACATCGACTTGGTTGATAACGTAAACACATTCTTTATATAATCAACTAGTATACATTTTCATAGAAAGAATGACGTAAAGGTTTCTTTTTGGTGGGGTGGTGTTATATATTTTTTGGTTTTCTAAAAATTTAATTCTTTATTTGATTATATGGTAATTTCATAGGCCAATATGACAAATTTGTAGACACATATGATCTTTTTGTTTACCTATAAAATGGGTTTTCAAATACTAATATTAGCATTTCACAATTGAAGATTGTGAAATGGCCATTGGTAAAAGTGCACAAATCCAAGATCCGATTTGACCCTGATCCGAATCTGGCCAACTTATGTGACGTAGTTTGTAATCTGATCCTATTTTAAATGGATTTGGCCAGATTTGGTTGTGGATTTTGGATTTAGGGGCCGTTTGGATGTGCTTATAAAAACTGCTTATTGACTTGTTGGTTTTTTGGAAAAGTCATAAGTCATAAATAAGGGCCTCCATACTTATTAAAAACTGCTTATTTACCTTTGGTAATGGCAAATAAGCAGTTTTTAATAAGTAAGGAGACCCTTACTTATGACTTATGGCTTTTCCAAAAACCCAATAAGCCAATAAGCAGTTTAATAAGCATATCCAAACGGATGGTTTTAAACCGATTTGATCGAATTTTGGGTGGATTTGGGGCGGATTTGGTCTAATCCGGGTTTTTAGTAGAGGTTAAATCTGATTGTGTCCAGATGACATGGATGCAGTCCTAATCTGGCAAATCGGATTAATCTGACCCAGTTTGGTCAAATCTAGTTTTTGAATGGTATCAATTTTTTCGGACAAATATGGTTTTTCGTGTGAATCCTTAGCCATCGATACCCTTTTTCTCAAACAAAATGATAATTTCGCAGATGAGGACCTAATTTCGTAGGCATGACTTCAAAAATAGTGACTATTTTTAGAAAATGCTAACTTTTGGCCATAATTTTAAAGAAGCCTTATAAAAATTAAGCCATGAATTTTGGTTTTATACATTTCTTTGGAGAAGTCCCTATATCGGTGCTCGTTAACGATTAAACCATGGATTTTATTTTTTAATATAAAATGACAAAAAAAGACTATAGTTATTTACATATTTTGGATTTTAGCCGGTAAACAAATTATCAATTGACAAAGAGATTCTATTTGTCAAATTAAGAAAATATAATAAGACTATAATGCTAAGATTATAATAATATATCTCTTAAATTAATACGTTATTGTTATAGTAAAATAATATTATTTTTGTGGAAGAAGGAAATAGCATGTTTGTATTTTTTTCTGTTTGTTTAATCGTGAGAATAGGAAATGGAGGAAAAATATAATTCTCTTTCTCTATTTTTAGTAAAGAAATGATAAGAAATCTAATTTTCTTTCCTAAGGCCACAACCTACCACCACAGTCACCCACCACCCACCACCATAACCTCTAACGCCACCGCCACCGCCCACCATTTACCACTACCACCACCACCTACAAACACTGTCACCGCCACTACCACCGCGACACCGCCTACTGCCACCACCACCACCACCATCACATACCATCACCACCTACACCCACCACCCACCACCACAGTTACCCACCATCACTATCGCCGCCACCCACCACTACCACCATCACCTACCACTACCACATACATTGTTACCCACAACCACCGCCGCTAACACCCACCATCCACCCCTATCGCCACCACCCATCACCCATCACCGACCCACCACTAACCACCTTCACTACCACCAGTCCACCACCATCATCTACACCTACCATCCATCACCACGACTACTAACTGCCGGTACAACCACCACCACCATCCACCATCCACCATCCACCATCCACCGCCACCATCACCTACCACTACCGTTACCCACCGCCACCATCACCTACCATCACCGTTAGCACCCACCACTGCCACCATCAACACCACCGTCACCGCCACCATCCACCGCAACCACCATCACCACCGCCGCCAACACCATCACAAGAGCATTGATTCTTAGACATATTTCTCAAGTGAATACAATGAAACCAATTAATTCTCTTTCTCCAATTAAATTCTCTTTATCTTCATTTACATTTTTTGCTTCAATTCTATTTCCTCGTACCAAATGTACCCTAAGATTAGGACCAAATGATTTAAAAAACTAAAATAAAAGTAAAATAGTCAATTTAAGAAAAAAACTCTCTATTTTAATCATGGTTTTGGAAAAACCTTCGTATGTAGCTTTTACCGTTGATCACTTTGGTTATATATAATGGAGCCACGTTTTGTACTTGCACCCGCACTACTGCATCACTCATTCTCCACCTTTCTGGTGCCTGATCGCTCTCCCTCTTTCGCTCTCTTGCTTCGTCGATTTGGACATGGCGGAAAAAGGTACAACTTTACTCCTTTCTCTGTCTTTCTCTTTCAGACACATTTCTTCTCCCTCTCTCCCTGTATTCGTCTGCGCATGTATGTTGCAATCTCTGATAGTAATTGGTAATCGAATTATTTTGTAGCATCTGTTACAGATTCGCTCGACGAGTTCCTCAACGTCGCAGTTGATGTAGCTAAGAAAGCGGGAGAGGTTACGTTACACTTGGACTACCAGATCAATTGCAAATTTCTGTTTTTTCTAATGTATTGATTTTGCTGGAATTTAGTTGAAGTTTCATCTGATTGCGTACTTCATTTGTTTTTTTGCCTAAATCAGGTTATTCGGAAAGCATTTTACCAGACGAAGCATGTGGAGCATAAAGGATCGGTAATAATCTCCATTTTCCAATTTACTTTTCCGAGTAGCCAAAGTTTTACCCTTTTATGCTGTATTAGTTCAACGATTATAATCTAACTTTAGTTTGCAGCATCCAATTCTTATTTGAATTACATCAGATTTTACAGTTTGGTATTTATATGTTTGTGTGTGCATTCGTTTAGTGTGAAAGCTCAATAATTTGTCTGCCGTACTCTTGTCTAACCAAATTGATTGAATATCTGAAAATGTTATTATGCTTTATCAAAAGAAGATTGTTTCTATTAGGATCTCATATGATTCTATTTGTTTGTTCATCATATGTGAGCAAGAATCAGAGATTAACCCTATCAGCCTAATAATTTGCAGAAGTAATTAGTGCAAGAACCAACAAGTTTTTTTCTCTAAAACTGCTGAGAGATAACAAGTTAATCAATGACAATGATTTTTACAAGTTCTTGGTGAAATTACCTGTAACTTCCTACTCCCACTGTTTCTATATGTTAGTTGCTTTAGGATTCTTTGAACTTTTCATAACCTTAGCCTACTAGGTTAAATTGGACATTGATTCTAAAATAAATAAAAATTAATTTTACAATTCATTCCTAGTTCAGTGTACCAAGACATTTCTAATCCTGTTTACTTTTTACTCAATTATCTTCAATCTCATTGGTACCAAATGCAGGTGGATCTGGTCACAGAAACAGACAAATCTTGTGAGGATCTCATATTTAATCATCTGAAGCAGAATTTCCCCAGCCACAAAGTAAAAGCTAATTCCTTGAACTTTCTAGTCTAATTTGGATTTATTACTATCATTCTTTTCTTCTTCTGTAAAAGTTGGAGTTGTTAATTGTTTCTACTGCCTTTTCAACCTGTTATAATCTGTAAATCCTAGTTCATTGGAGAAGAAACCACTGCTGCCAATGGTGTAACTCAGCTGACAGATGAACCAACTTGGATAGTTGATCCTCTTGATGGAACAACCAACTTTGTCCATGGGTAATTTTCAAAATCTTTAATTGATGTCAAGAGAATGAAAATTTAGATTTTTTTTTGTCCCGCCCAAAAAGGTGGGACTGGGACTTGCTCTTGATAATTCATCTATACAAAAGACGTAAATGCCCTCCTCATCCTCGTAATCAAGAACAGCCTATAAATCTTGTCCAGTGATGTCCCATGTAACAAATGTGGCTTATATGTAAAAACATCTGGTTTTAAATTTAGTCACTCTAATTGGTTTTTGAATAAAACCCCACTTCAGGTTTCCCTTTGTGTGTGTTTCTATTGGTCTTACTATTCGAAAGGTCCCAACAGTTGGAGTTGTGTACAATCCAATCATGGACGAGGTGAGACTTTTTTTACCAAAAAAAAAAAAAATGTAAATAAACAAAAAAAATTACTTGATATTCCAAACTTCATCACAACCCTAAATTAAAAATTCTGAACTATTCATTGTGATTACTAACAAGTCTATGATCTGACTTGTAGCTTTTCACTGCTATTCATGGAAAAGGTGCTTTCCTTAATGGAAATCCTATCAAAGGTGAGTATATTTTCTAATTTTTGTGCATTTGTTTTGCAATATGTTTATTCTCAATGCCCCTAATAATTTCTTTCTTTTTTCCGACATATTGCAGTATCTTCTCAATCTGAACTGGTGACATCCCTCCTTGCCACAGAGGTAACTTTTACCATCAATTGGACCAAAACGCCCCTTGTTTATATAACATGACACGACATAACATGACAGAACAAGTTGTCCTGTGTTTGGTTTACTGATACCAAAACTGAAGTCAATTTTACAAAAATTGCAATTTTTCTCCCCACTGAATGGTGGGACAGCGACTCGTCCGCATTCTCTCGTCTGTGGAAAAGACGTAAATGGCCCTCCTCATCCTCATTAATATAGTTTAATGTTTAAGAGCAGGCTGGAACCAAGCGCGATAAGGCCACTCTGGATGCCACTACAAATAGAATCAATAGCCTACTTTACAAGGTAAAGCCAGCAAAATTCCATTAAGAATTAAAAAAAAAGTGAAAAATGACTCTTAAGTATCATATTTTTTTATTTAATCAGGTGAGATCAATCAGGATGGGAGGCTCTTGTGCATTGGGTCTCTGTGGGATTGCATGTGGAAGAATTGATCTGTTTTATGAGCTTGGATTCGGTGGTCCTTGGTATGGATTATGGAAGTCCCTTTTTATTTCTTTTTTCTAAATAGGCTAAATGCAAGAAATAGCAATGTACTTCCATTTATCTGTTAATAATAGCATCATACTTTCATTTCTTACATTTAACCCTTTCTGAACTTACATTGATGCCATGGTTTTGGTCTTCACTAGGGATGTTGCAGCAGGGGTGGTGATTGTTAAAGAAGCTGGTGGTCTCATATTTGATCCGTAAGAATATATATAATGTCGCATAATGTGATTTATGTGAATAATGTATACTCATTTTACTCTATTAATTGTAACTAACTCTTATGTGACATTTTTTAATTGTATTGTGACAGATCTGGTAATGATTTTGACATTACTGCACAACGCATAGCAGCTTCAAACCCACTGGTCAAAGATGCATTTATTGAGGCATTACAACAATCTGCTTAAAAAAAAAGAGACTATTTCATTGGCTTAGAAAGCTCGATTTTAGCAGTTAAGTTCTCTTGATGCTTCTTAGATCCATCAAACTGGGATTGTACCAATTGCCATGACATCAAATGGTTTTATTTATATATTCGTTATAATTATATAATTCGAATGATTATGTTTCTATTTGGATCGCATTATATGAACTCATCAAAGTACAATGTGTTTAAATTACAACCTTGGTCCCTGTGCTATAGCGTTTGTTTCGAATATGGTCCAAAAACGGATTTTGTTTCTTTTCCGATCCTGTGGTTACATTTTGTTTCGGATTTGGTCCCTTAACCCTCAACCCGTCCAAATTCAGATACTACACCTCTGTAAAGCGACCATTTCACCCTCATTTGGTATTATCATTATATGTTGTTACAACTTAGGTATGAAAAAAAGGAGAATGTATTGCATAAAATCAAAGAAACAAAAAGAAAAATAAATATAACCCTAATCTCCACAAAATAATACAGAGATAGGTCCAATAACATACCATTTAATTTAATTAAAAGTTAAAACTCAAGACCCTAAAAATAAAAATACAAGGTACCACAAAAGAACATATAGATACACAACAAAAACAAAAAAAAAAAAAAAAAACAAAAAAAAAACAAAAAAAAAAGCTGAAATTTAATTCAAACTTTCACTTAAACCCTCCCATTACTCCTTCCCGAATACGGATAATGCCCATTACTCCCATTTCCATACCCATTCCCATTACTCATCTTCTCTTCATTCGCCGCCTTTTTCCTCCTTAAAACTACAAACCACGTGTAACCTTCTAGAACCGCCGCAACAACAGCCAAAACAACAATCACTCCCGTATAACCTCGTTCCCATTTTTTCTCAGGGTTTAAAATATCAAACCCTTTAAATATATTAATAATCCCCAACACAATAATCGTGTACCCAAGCGAGTGGTGGTAAATATTCCAGAATATTCTATGTTTGTGCTCCTTCTTTGGCCTTACCAACAATGCAATCACCTACATGAGACAGCAGTGAATATCAATATCAGTATAGTACCAGTACCAGTACCGGTTTATTTATTTTATTTTATATAGATAAAATACGAAACATACTTGGAGAGTGGCTACACAGAATAGAATAATGCCAATGACTCTATGTGAAGTAAACTGGATGCCCGGAGACTGGCTACCTAACCGGATTCCGGTGGCCCATCCGGCGACCCCGATGATGTAAGCAGAGGTTTGACACGTCACATGAAGGTAAAACCAAGCCGGGTCAGCTGATTGAAACACCCGTAGATACCTCGCAATGATTGCCCCAAGTGGCATCATTATCCCCCAACTTATCGCGTTTAACACACCATGAATCTGATTAATATTTAATTTTCATAATTAGTTAATATCTTAATATAAAGGGTTAAATACAAGAAAAGTAGGTTGCTATATCTTACATTTCGTTTCGTGGTTTTTGAACTTCCCGTGGTTGCTCTGCTTCCGGAAGATTGTCCCGAGACAAGATTTAAAGTCCCCATAGACCTCACATTCGCGCCAGACGTAGCATGTGCGGTCGGGACATTTCCCGACAATTGACCTTCTTGCCACACTTGGTTAACGACACCACTCCCGTTCAAACCCAAAGTCGCAAAAATAATAATCTCGTTATTTAATAAACTCGCTGACAAATCAGAAACCGGGAAACTCAACTCGCCTTCCGCCAGCTGTGTCGCGTAACCGGTAATCGGTGACGTGTACGCTTTCACGGTCCCGTCGGGTTGTTGGAACGCGACAAGTGCTTGCGACCCGGCCATGCCTTGAGAAGTTGGATTAACCGCCCACGCGACCCATTTCGAGGAGTCGATGTTTGTGTGGCGGTACGCGATTTGGAGTGTTTGGGAAGACGGGTTGTATGTGTAGTGGAGGAAAGAGTTTAAAACCGGGAGATCGTTGCACGCGGTGAATACTTTGTTGTTTTGGAACGCGTAATTGGAGCATGTTTGGGCGTAGGATGAGAGGAAGAGAGATGATAGTAGAAAAGACAGAAATACCCCTTGTTGGTTTAACTTTAACCCCATTTTAAGTTTGATGTGTTTGTTTGGGAGAAGGGGGAGGGGGGTTACTTATAATGGATGGGTTTGTGGGGTTGTGTTTGGTAAGGAAGGTTTTGTTTTTCTGTGAGA
Source organism: Cichorium intybus (assembly GCA_023525715.1). Classification (NCBI taxonomy): domain Eukaryota; kingdom Viridiplantae; phylum Streptophyta; class Magnoliopsida; order Asterales; family Asteraceae; genus Cichorium; species Cichorium intybus. The sequence goes on from CM042011.1 coordinate 36,255,431, forward strand.
ATTGTGATGTGTTTGATTTTGAGGGAGGTGTGACACTTTTGATGGTTGGAAAATGATGCTTTGATTAGGTTTCCATAACAAACACAACACACACATACATCTACTTTCAACTGCCCATTGTACAAAATATATTATATGTGAAGGCTTTACAACTCATGGGTGCTTTATTTGCATTCATTCTCTCTCTCACACACACACACATAAGGTATGTGTGCTTGCGTTGGAGATAAGAATACGAGAATATAAGTTTTTGGTTAAGTTTGAGGATCATATTTCGTGTTGTAGATCGAGATATGTTGAAAAACAAACTGTTTTGGAAAAACTAGCACTTTGGGTTTTGTTTATTTAAAAAAGAAAACAACCGAAATTTTTGGGTAGATTTGGGTTTTTGTTTTAAAATGAAGATAAAAACCGGAACCGAACCGTCTATTAATACAATGATGTTTTTAGAATGTAATATTCGGGAATACAATGGGATCTTTGTAAAATTGATCATTACGTGAGTTACGACGAATTTGATTAAAAAGTCCAATCACAAATAGAGATGGATTCATTATGTTGTTATTTAGGTGGTGTTTGTTTTTTAAAAGTTAAATGGTGTATATTCTGCTGACTATATCTACAAACATCTACAAAAGAATGTAGATAATGTGGACTAAATATTTGCAAGCTGTCAAGCTGAAAAAAAGATTGTTTTTTAAAGTCTACGGAATACTAAAATAAGCTAAATTATTTATCAAATAATGTATTTTTATATATCAAACTTTTTATTTTGACAATTATTTTTTATTAATGATTAGTTATAATTTATATTAAAAAATTACATTTTTTTAAGTTAGAAGTGGTTAGAATATGCAAAAAGACTTTGGTTCATGTCTGCGAGAAGAAGAAGGCGCGCAGATATTTTTAGGTCTTTGGTCTTTTAAAAAACAAATAGTTTGTGAAAGTAAACGTCTGCAAGCTGCAGACAAAAAACAAAAACCTTTTAATATACTTATTAATTATTTAAAGTATGTCCGGTCTTTATTGTATTTTAGCTGGTTGTGTTATTTTAAATAAATTTTCAGAATGTCTTTTTACTATTAAATATATTACAAAATTCAATTAAACATCCTTTTCTTGGAGTTTGGTTTTAACCCGGCCGTGTATCCATTTGTTATTTTTAATGTTTTATGCAAATGAAAAACAAAATATAAACAGCTTTTAGGCTGATAAAGTTTCGGTTCGGTTAAATATATATTTTTTAATTTTTATAATCATAAAATGTAAAATTGTAAAGATAATATAAATTTATTTGTTATTTAATAAAATTAGAGTTTTTCTAATATATTTTCTATAATTTTAAAAAGAATGAAAATTTATTGTAAATGATTATACTTTGTAATGAAAATACAAGTTGGATTGTTTTTTTTTTTTTTTAATAAACTGATAAAAATGATTTGGTTGATTAGTGTATGTGGTGCAAAAAAAAAAAAAAAAAAAAAAAGAAGTTGGATTGTTTTGTTAATAAACTGATAAAGATGATTTGCTTGAATTTTGTATGTGGTGCAAAAAGAAAGTATTCATTTTATAAAGTGAAGTAACTTAGGTTAAGGTAAATATAGTCAGGCCAAAAAGTGATTGATGCTTAAAGGTGATTAGTATTTGAATATATTGGATTTTATGTTAAAAAAGTGATTAGTAGTCCATAGTTGATTAAAACTGATTTGACCTAATTAAGACCCCAATTAGTCAAAGTTGAAACTAAAGCAATGGTTTTGGTTAACCACGTAATTAGTCAAATGAAAATGACAGATGACTTACATTGGTCAAACGTAAGAAGAGGCGTTCATGGAGCAATAGAATAAACCTATTTCTTATCATGATTACGTGAGAATATAAATATTAATATTGCTTACAAATTACTACAAGAAACAAGATTTAAAGGGAAGTAATCACCCACAAAGATTACGAGGGCTACAAGACATTAGGTTGGATTGATTTTTTTGGTTTAGGTTTTATTTGATTTTATTATTTGCTTTTTTTATCATCTTATCCTCACATCAAAATGATGATGTTTTATCATATTTTAGATAGAATTTGGTATAAGGAAATCGAGAGAAAAATGAAATGATCTATACTATCAGAATGATTTTTTTTTTTCTTAATAAAATGAAATTGACCATTTTTGAAGAATGATCTTTTTGATTCCGTTAATTTTCATTCTTTAACGAGAGAGTTTTTTTCTTTCATTTCACCGTGGAATGGACGAAAATATGATAGGATCTATTTTTGTTTTTGTAATTTGGAATGAGATAATTTTTTTAAAAGAATTCGTGATTTTGATTAGATTATATATTTATTTTCTAAAAGTAACAAGATGATACTTTTCATTGTTATAACTTTACTTGAGACCTTCTAGTATGTTTAATTTTTTGAAGGAAACAATACTTAGATCAAATAACAAATAGACTAAATTAAAACTATATATTAAATGTAAAATAACAACTTTATGTGAAAATTCTTTCGATTGTTATGAACCAACCAAACATAATTATACCATATAAGACATTTTTTTTATTACTTCGCTTATTTTATCATCAGACTGTTTATTTCATTTTACTCGGCCAAAAAGTCCCTTATTTATGTTTCATATTAATATTAGAATATGTATGCATAAAATAAAAATGTGAAGTGGTGAGGACAAAATTGGACTTTGAAATCTCTATTTTGTATGGGACCTGATCCGTACACAACAGTTATTTTTTGCTGTACACAACATTAATTTATCTTTTACATGGGTTGTACAGTATGCATAAAAAACATAATATTATTGTGTATGACAAAAAACTGTTGTGTGCGGATAAGCTCTCATTTTGTATATAATGAACATAATCCAAGTGAAATGAAATGGACATGGAACTCTCATTTTGATTATGCTATTTTTTCAGTCTTGTATTTTATTTAAATATCCATTTCATTTTTCTAGTCATATGCTAAAGTACGATAAGCCAGTATTGGTTTGGAAAATGAATGGAAAGTAGTTAAGCAAGTGAAACCATTCCAATAGAAGCCTGATTTTATATATACAACTAAAGTCAACCCAATTTGAATGTTGACTTGCTTTGACCAACCTTGGAACCTATGCTGAAAAAATAGTATATTGGTTTGTGTTGGATTAGTTGTACCTCCCTCACCGGTATTCACCATCTACCAAGCAGAGTTGGTGTCCATCCCCATATTCCATCTTTGATTTTGTGAATTTTCTTTTTATTTGTCGTTTTATACTTGTTTCCATTTATATTTCGTTTTACAAAACCACGAGAATAAATTAAAAGATGGTTATAAACCTTTTTAACATGATGTCAAAAGAAGAAAATAGGACTTATATATAAAGTGTAGAGAAAAGAGGTAAGTATGTTACAAAACCACGAGAATAATATGCTTGGAATTGTTTTTTTTTTTTTTTTTTTTTTCTGTTCACCTAAAGACCAACAAATGTGAACCAACTTTTAACCTTTAATTTCAGCCTTTTGGCTTTTGAGTTTTAGCCATCTTAATTAGTGGTGTATCATATTCCTATCTTAACCATCTTCCAATGAATACGACCTTACTTAGGAGTTATATGTCACCATATGACCATGGTTTCATTTTGTCATCATAAAATGACCATTCGGGCAGCGGATTGCACCTTGTGACTCGCAAAGACGAGACCAATGGTTCCTACATATAAAATGTCTTTCCACCGTTATTATGTCGATGTTCCATGAACAATGCTTAAAGTCTCTTTATGGTAAGAACACATTCGCAAAACTTTGTGTGAGTGATTATTATAAGTGAATGTTAGCGTTGCAAGTAATCGTTATTCCTACTATGTCAAGTACATTTTAGTACATTAAGCCTACATATTTGATATTGTAACTGAAAAAGTAGGGTTTAGAAAAAGTTGCTTCACAAAAAAAAAAACATCCATGAGCTTTTCGGTTTACTTGTGAAGTGTTGTATTTACGTATTATCTAACACAATATAGTTTTTATGAGTAAATGTGTATAAAATAGACATATATTCTCAGCACCGTACATGAAGATGAAGTAGGCCTAGACATGTTCTACAAATCAAGAACATGTTTTGAGTTTTTCAAATTTTCTTGGAGGTGTCTTTCCTGAGTAGATATTTATTCGCAAAGAGCTACTAGCATATAGTGTCTTTTCTAGCCACATTGTATTTTCTTAAAGATTTTATGCATTTTTTAATCACATTGTATTTTCTTTAACATTTTATGTATTTTCTACTCATATTTTTGTTTTTTCCGTATTTTCTAACATATAATTTTAATCTCAACCAAGAAAATTATGATGACATAGTGACCGTAATGGCCAAGACATACTATGGAAGTAGAATAAAAGCAAAATTCTATGCTTCTTTAGCTTATATGAAGTTGTTTAGGATATTATATGGAGGCCAACTTTCTATCCATGTTATGCTATTGTCTCACATCCTCCACGGCCATTAACATTTGGTTTTTTTTTTGAAACGGCCAATACTTATAAAAAAACAGAAAAAAAAAAAAAACAACACCAAGCAAGTCTAGCAAGGAACTAGACCACATTGGAAGAGTTTAAACAGATACAAAGAAAAAAAAAGACATGAATCACCAAACACCAAAAAAAGCCAAGCTACACACAATCTAGCGGGCAAACACACCAATTATCCCATGAAATCTTCCACCTGTTGCTTCTCCGGCTGATCCAAATGAAAATCGAAGACTGAATATTGCCAAAAACATGATGAACAGAACAGCTCCTCCCTTTGAACACCCTTTAAATTCGATCCTTCCAAATCTGCCACATCGACCCGTAACATATAATAGACAACATCTTATTCCTTCGAGGACTGTGGCTCCCGGAATTTACAAAATCTAACACCTCATTCGTGGAATTCAAAGCAAAATTCCCAAGCTTACACCGGTTCCAAACAAGCTCCAGGATCTCCTTCGAGCGAGGGCAATTGACCAAAATGTGATCAACTGTCTCAACATCCGAATTACACCTGCAACAGATAGCCGTTTGGAGATGAACGCCTCTTTTAATCAATCCTTCCGCTGAAGGAATCCTACTCAAAAACGCCCTCCATACAAAACAAGTAACTTTGATTGGCACCTCTTTCAACCAAACAACGGGGACAGAAGCATTATTTACTCCGGGATGATCGATTAAATCCCGGACAGCAGCAACCGAGAACCTGTCATTAGAAGCACAACTACAAGACCACGAATCCGGAACCCCATTAGGGCGAAAATTGCCAATGAAGCCAAGAAGAGAATTAAACTCATGTAACAGACCAGGTCCTTGTAGTTCCTGTTTCCACTCCCATTTATACCCACTAACCAAAATCCTTTGGCTAACTTTACAGTTTTTCTTTTTGTCAAGTTTATACAATAATAGGAACTTATCTTTCAAAATACCATGACCCGTCCAATTATCCAACCAAAAATAAGTGTTATCTCCTGACCCCACAACCTTTTGAAGAATATTGTTAAATTCAATTTCACAATCAGCTAACGCAGAGCCGGATCCCGCGATATTATTCCAAACACCCGGAATGCGAGAATTGGATAAAGAGTGAAACGGTTTACTAGAAAGGTTATGTATACCTGTTATAACCCGACTCCACAACATCTCGGGATCAGATTTTAATCTCCACCACCACTTTACCATAAGACCAATGTTGAGAGCTTTGAGAGATCCAACTCCAAGACCTCCATCTTTCTTTGCTTTGATAACCTTCTTCCATGGAACCCATCTGATTTTTGATTTAGACATATCTCCACCCCACAGAAAATCTCTTCTAATCTTTTCGAGATCTCTCAAGACCCCATTAGGGGATTTAAAAAGAGAAAGAAAGTAAATAGGGAGGCTGCCCAAAACCGATTTGATTAAGGTAAGCCGACCTCCAAACGATAATGTCTTCGCTTTCCACAAAGATAATTTTGACTTGAAACGATCAATGATAGGCTTCCAATTCCTAATCAGGTTCATATTGGCGCCAACCGGGATTCCAAGGTATTTAAACGGAAGGAAACTTGCTTCACATCCAAGGATATTGGCGTACCTTATGACTTCACTGGAATGAACACCAATACCAAAAACCTTGGATTTGTGGAAATTTACTTTTAATCCAGAGGAGACTTGGAAGCACTTTAAAATACGTGCCAAATTCTTAATATTATAAAGTGTCCATTCACCCACAAAAAGCGCATCGTCGGCGTAAAGAAGATGGGAGATGGTTAGATCGTCATTGGGAATCTTGATACCGGTGAACAGCCCCTTATCACGCGCAGCTAACATAGCTACATTCAGGCGCTCCATGGCAATAATAAAGAGGAAAGGAGATAACGGATCCCCTTGCCTCACCCCCGTAAGATATCAAACTCCGGAGTGGGAGAACCGTTGACCAGAACAGATGCACGAGATGAAACTAAGCAACCTCGAATCCAACCCCGCCATTTACTACCAAAACCCATTTGCGTGAGAATTGAATCAAGATAATTCCAATTGATGGAATCAAACGCCTTTTCAAAATCCACCTTGAACAATAGAATTCTTTTTTTAACTTTTTTAGCCCACGAACAAATCTCATTGACAATAATAGGTCCATCCAAGATATTACGACCCTCCACATAAGCCGACTGCACATCTCCAACAACTTTACTAATCACTGACTTAAGTCTGATCGCTAGAAGTTTAGAAATAACCTTATACATACAGCCGATCAAACTAATAGGGCGATAATCACTTAGCACCGAAGGGTCTTTAATTTTAGGAACTAAAGTGATGAATGAAGAATTGCAGCCACGCCCCAAAATACCATGAGCCTCAAAGTGTTTTACAAAATTCATGACATCGCCTTGGATAATATCCCAATATGCCCTAATAAACTTGAAAGTGAAGCCGTCGGGACCCGGAGCCCGATCACCACCGCACGCCCAGATAGCCGATTTAACTTCCTCAAGAGTGAAAGGAGATTCAATTCGATCGTCATCGGAATTGGAGATGGAATGAAAGAGTGGACTAATCAGATGAGGTCTATAAGGCCATTGCTCATGGAACTTGTCTTTGAAGAAGCAAAAAATCTCATTTTTAATAGATTCAACCTTATCCGTCCAAACCCCATTTATTAAGAGACCACTAATTTTGTGTTTCTTGTTCCGACTATTTATAATACCATGAAAAAATTTTGAGTTCTCGTCGCCATCAATGTCCCATTTAAGCCTCGCCTTTTGTTTAAGATCTAGAACCTTATTCTTCTCAATGTCAGCAAGCTTATGAAAGGCCGTAATTCTGTTTTGAATTTCACTGTATGACAGCTGCCTAATTGAAGCCATATTATCCAACTGCAGAATAATAGTTTTGCACCGATCCGCATCCACATTTTCCTTTTTGACCCTTTCCCCCTTCCAATCCCTGATGGCTTTTCTAATAAAGCGTAACTTAGCAGCAAGAAATAAATCCGCAGATCCGTATCCTCTGAAATCCAACCACCCTTTCTTAACTACATCATCCAAACCATCCATTCCAATCCAAGAGTTAAAAAAACGAAAAGGAATAGGACCAAAATCCACAGCAGACATGAAGAGAGTGACCGGGCAATGGTCAGAAAGCTCTCTAGGTTGAGCAACAACCCTCACCTGAGGATAGACAGAAAGAAAGCTAGAGCACACCAAGAATCGGTCTAATTTACTCAACTTTGCCCCGTCATGACAGAAGTACGTAAACTTATGCCCGCCCATATTAAGATCATGAAGACCGGCCTCACAGATAAAATTATTAAAGTCAGACGCACTTCTGTGGCAGAACGAGGAGTTCATTCTCTCATCCGGGTGTCTAACAACATTAAAATCACCGAAAATAATCCACATACCTTCCCGAGATCTTATGATTTGAAGTAAATCTGACCATAATGTAACTTTCTCAGTAACCGATTGAGGGGCATAAACGTTAACGAACATGATATCACCATCTATTCCATTCCACTTGCCGACGACAATCTGAAAAAAACGGGAAGAAATGATCTCAGATTTCGTGAAAAGGTCTTTGCTCCAGATACTAATGATTCCGCCCGATTTTCCAACCGAATTCACCCCAGCAAAGTCGAACTCAGAGGAGTCCCAACAACCAGCAACATTAATTTTGTAGTAATCTGAAATCCAGGTCTCCTGAATCCCGATAAAGTTAATTTTATGCTCCACTTTAAGCCTTTTAACCCACCGAATTTTCGAATCATCTCCAAATCCTCTAGCATTTATTGAGATACAATTCATTGATCGTGATTGCGGTCACCATTAGCACCCATAACTGTTGAGTGTCGTAATCAACAAATTAAAAGAGTTGAAATATGGTTCGAAATGATTTATTAATTACCAATATTTCGTGATTGCACTACTTGTTATAAATACTAACTGTGTAGTATAAATGGCAAGTAGGGTCGATCCACAGGGAGCGATGGTCTAATGGATTACACCTTGAATTCACGGAAGTTAAAATTGTAAAGAAAGTAACCAAAAGGGGGGTTTTGATGAATAGTTGGACAATAATTATGTAAATGTTGAGAACAAATTTAACTTGGGACAAAATATATAGAATGATTGTTTTTATAATTTGGGGACAAATTCTGGTTTTGCATTTGTAGTCATATGATTGGAAATAACAATAAGAATGATGTTTATAACTTTAATCTTTATAAGTTGGTACTTTGTGTATGCCGAAAGCTCGTATATACACCATTCACCTAATGTACCTTAGTCAAGAGAAGCTCATTAACTAAGACTAATCTTACTAATCAAATCTAGATAAGATCATAGAATTTTGAATGAAAGATTGCATTATGTTTTATGTGAATGTTCCCAACAATGTTCAATACTCCTAAACAAGCGTTGAAGCGTTAAAACATGAGATATGATTTTCACCTAATTAAAGATGATTATCACAAATAACATTTTATAAAACAATTACGGATTTTATAATTTGTATGACTAGATTGATTGATATTTAAGATCAAATGGCCAATGTGAAATAAATAAAAACCAAACACTTGTTAAATCTCAAAATCATATCACTAGAAAGATATAAAATCAAACATCAAACTTTATATTAAATCACAATCATAATCCTTAATACAAAACCAGAAAATAAGTTACTAGCCACTCATGACTAGTAAAAGAGAAATAAACTTACAAAATGAAGATAATCCACACTTGAAGTAGCACAAACACAATGTAACTAGAGAGTATTCAGAAGTTAATGGAATAATGGATGGTTCTAAGGCTAACTAGACACATCTATTTATACTAACACACCAAGGGTAAAATGGTAAAATGGACAATGGCAAACATCATCATTCTAACACCCACTTCCTTCATCACATGGCTTCAAAATCAGGTTGGATCTGGATCTGGTCGTGTAGCATGGGAATGACAGCACAAGAAGCAATAAACAACTCAAAGTGGGCCAAAAAGCAGATCTGGTCACCAAGAAATGTTACACGGCCGTGTAATTTCCTGGGCCAAAATTACACGGTCGTGTAATCCTGCATTTCTTCTGGACCCCACCCTGAGATGACATGGCATCCATGTGGCATAGCAAAGTTACACGGCCGTGTAACTTGTAAGGCAAAAGTTACACGGTTGTGTACCATACTGTCTTCGGGACGACTTCATTTTTTGTAACTTCTTCGTTTGAGCTCCGTTTCTTCTGAAATTTCTCGTGTAGCCTCCCATTGTCATCCAATGTAAGATTCAACCTTCAAAAGCACCTGAAAACAACCACAAAGTGTGAAAGTAGATTGCCATCTTTGAAATCCCGAAAAACATGAAAATATGCAATAATGAGAATGAAATTCAAGATAAAACAAGGATAAAAATGCATGAAAACATGCTTAAAAACACACTTAACAAATATCCCCAAGCTTAGAATTTTCTTATCCTCAAGGAAAACAAGGATCAAAACAAGGAGGATAACAAACTACAAAATAGAAAAAGAATAGACACCTTAGGTAGCAACCAAGACAACATCAATCATAGCTAAAAATCATGTCAATTTGGACCCTATACACATATAAGTTAGACCATCTATTTAAAACAAAAGATCATTAAAAGGAACAAATTTTTATCAATTACTTGGCCTACTCACGTTGGGACAAAATATAAACTCACACATGAAACTTTCACTAAGTATTCAAAGCGTCTCGCAAGCAAAGGACATGCTCACAATTGTTCACTCCCCTCGTGTTTATTCACTTATGTCACAAGATGTGTGACCTCGCAAGCTCCGTTTTCAATATTTGGCTATAAACACTCGTTTTTATAGGAGGGGCGCTCGGGTATCGAATCTAGGAAGCTATACTAAGTTGACTTTGCTCAAGTTCCTCCAACCGACCTTATTTGCATATTTATTTATTAAACACATGATTTTCCAAAACAGAGGGACAAAAATTTACAACTCGATTCCTATTTACAAAGGATAGATACCTAGACGACCGAAACAACCAAATCTTTTGAACTTCAAATTGACCCAAGATGTATGAAGAAAAACATGGTCAATGTTTGAAGTTGCAACTAGATCAAAATTAGATTTTAGTTGTTGAAAGTAAATGAGGCTTTCAAACAAGTAACCGCTTTATTAGAAAATTTTCACTTTAAATGACTTGAGTGATCACTTGGTTCGGTCTTTTCTTCCTTTTTATTTTTTTATTTTTATATATATATATATATATATATATATATATATATTTTTAGACCAATCTTTTAGAACCAAGTGAAATGATTTCTGGATTTTCACCATAAAAACATTTTCACAAAATTTTGCTAAAATGATTAGACAAAATAATTTTTATGATATTTTGTAAACATAAATGAAAAACTCAAAAACACTAATGACCAAAATAATATAAACAAGGTCATATGACATCTATAAACACCTAGTACCACATAAGACCAATAAATGAAAAAAAAAAAAGATTTTTGTCCATGATTTTGGAAAAATCGCGATTTTGAGATAAACCTTATGTTTAATAGACAATATGCAAATGTATGGTCATGAGGGGGGACTAGTGCAACTTCCATAGTACTTCTCCTAGTCGATTACACACATTGATGAACTCACGGGTGGATAAAGCGTCCTTTGCTAGAATAGTTTTGATTCACTTTCATGTGTGTTCTTATAGTTCACCCAAACGTATCTATGCTAGAAAATTAACAAAAATAAGTTCCTAATGAAGATCTAAAGTTTCGAAAGATGGTGATGTTGCATGTAGATAGGGGACAAAAATACAAGAAGTTTAACTATGAGATGTATTATAGTTGCAATTTAAAGGTGTCACATAGGTGAGAAGTAAGAGATAACAAAAATGCATGCAAAAGTTTAAAATAAATGCAAGAATTAAAATATTTTTGAATTTTTGTTGTTTTAAAATTTTTTTTTTATAAAGGGATTTATTCCCCCATCCCCAAGCTTAAAATAAAAACAGTGTCCACAATGCATTAGGGAAGGAGAAAGAAAGAAACAACCTACTGAGGGTCGGGGAAGGGTCCCCGTGGCTTTAATGGAGGATAAGGGTATGGTGGGTAATATGGGTAGGGTGGAAATTGTGGTGGCTGGAGTGGCTGGCTTCCCGGCTGCTGTTGTTGCTGCGGCGGCTGCAGTGGTTGCTGCTGTTGCCATGGGTTGAAGGCAACGGATCTTTGAATGTCAGAGAGTATAGACATAACATCTTGGTTATGTTTATATTGGTTCTCTCTAAACTGCTCAAAGTCATGGCGCAGCTCCATTTGGTGTGTATCAATCTCACCAAGATTATCATAGATGCCTTGATAATCAAGGCGAAGATCCGCAAGCTGGGAGTTGATGCTAGAAAATTGCTCCATGTAAAGACTGTGCTCTGGAGGAAATGAGCTAGCTGAGCTTGAAGGGCCGGGCTCCTGGGGCTGTCTCTGTGGTGGGCTGGGGTCTCGAGGGGGTAGGTTGGGAGGTGGTAGTTGTAGGCCCATGTTGGAAGGAGGTTTCCAATTTGTGGTGGAGACAGGGTTGGCTAATCGAAGTATCCGGGCATTTCGGTTGTTTACCCGCAGATAATCGCGTCCGTCGGCTTGCCAAATTTCGTCGGATTCGGGGCATCGAAATAACCTCATACCCTCAAGAACATCAGAGGTGAGGTATCTCTCACCCCTGACTATCTCAAGGTTATCAGGAAATCTGATGCCCAGGGATGGATGTTTGGCTATTAGTGTGATAATGCCACCGCAATGGAGCTGGCCAGATGAACTTCTACTTAATTTAAGTAATTTGTACATGATCCAAGATCCAAAATTTGGGGTTTTAGGCCCTGGATTGATCATGCAGTAGAGAAGCTCAAGCTCATTTAGGCCGGCCTTGCTTATCTCTTCTTGTGGGAAGAAGATAGAGGCAATGATGCGGTGGGTGACTTTGAGGACGGGATGGATGATGCTGGAGGCTTTGGCATTACTGGGACGGTAGAAGTTTTCTGTGGAAATTTTGGTCCAGAAAGTGCCAACTTCTCTGTGGAACAGTTTGTTTAGCTTGCCTCGTTGGTCATATGTGTTGGCGACCGGCGCGCCAATAAGCTCACACAATTGGTTTTGTGTGATTTTGTATGACCTGTTGAACATTCTAAAAGACAAAACTGTTGTATGAACGTTAAATTCAACGGAAGACAAAAATTCGATAGTGGGGTTGGAATAGCTTTTCTCTCTTATATTCATCAACCCTTCCCAACCAACATTGGACAGGAGTTTGCGTACTCCTGCCTCTATGTGTAAGTCTCGCAAGGTTGGGATATCAACGAATTTTTGTGCCTGTCCAGTTCTTTCCAAGAAGTTATAAAAACGTGCCTCTTGGGCATCGGTCATGAATGAGATACCTGCATCGCCCATGTCATAGTCCTGCTGTTCGGGCTCTTCATCGGAAGAGCCACTAGAGGCCGAGTATACGACTTGCCTTTTATTACCCCTAGAATAAGTACGGGACGATGATGCCATATATTTTTTTTTTTAGTTTTATCAATAGAATTTGGACAAAAATAACACACAGACAATAAAACACACAAATATAAACACAAAGGTTTCACAATTCAAAGCCAATAACCAATTATCTAGCCAAAAATCAAAAATTATGAAGATTTTGAGTTTTTGGAAAGAATGTACCAAATTGAAGCTTGCACAATGGTGGATTGGTCTTGATTTCTCCTATTCTTGCCTTCTCCAAGCTTGAACCTAAGCAATTTCAACAATTTAGCAACTAAAATTCAAAACCCTCATTTTCTAGGGTTTCAAGAAATCCGAATTTCACCATGGATTTGGTTGTTTCTTGTGGTCAAAATGAAGGAAAAGATGAGAAATAGTGAAACTAACCTTTGGATTTTAACAAAACTTGAAGAAATTAGGAGAAAAAAATGAGGAAATCGATTTCTTTCTTGGAGGATTCGGACTCGGCAGTGGGCAAGGGAGAAAATCGCAGCATATGAAGTGAAGAAATGAGGTGTTCCACTTATATAGTGTGCAAAATGACGAAATTACCCCTGGCCTAAGTTACACGGCCGTGTAACTTTAAGCTTGAAAAATAACACGGTCGTGTAATGTTAACTCTTGACCGGATAAGTTTTTACCATAACTTCACATTACACGGTCGTGTAATTTAATACTCACATATTACACGGTCGTGTAATTTGTATTCTTGACCATATTGTAAAGTTACACGGTCGTGTAACTTATAGGGTAAAAAGTTACACGGGCCGTGTACCACACTGTCCAATTTTTTTCGTTTTTCGGTTTTCGTATCTTGAGCCTCGGTAGTCCGTTTTCATTTCCGATCGTTTCCTCACGTAGGTAATTGAAAGTTATAAACAGAAAAATTATAAAAATACAAAAAATCACACTTTGAAAAAATGACAAAAATACCCCCGGGTTGCCTCCCGGTTAGCGCACTTGTTTAACGTCTTTGGCTCGACGCATGGCTCCCAAAATTTGACTATTGGGAGCGGGCCGGCTCGTATAATTTTTTGTCTTCAACGTTTTTATCGACGAAATTCTCGTAGAAAGGTTTGAGCCGGTGGCCATTTACTTTGAAAATTTTTCCAGTCGTGTCGCTTCTTATTTCTACTACACCATAAGTAGAAATATTAGTTACAATGAATGGTCCTGCCCATCGGGACTGAAGTTTTCCTGGAAAAAGTTTTAGACGTGATTGAAAAAGTAATACTTTTTGTCCTATTTCAAAGCTCTTTAGTGTGTTGACCTTGTCATGAAAGGCTTTGGTCTTTTCTTTGTAGATTTTAGAATTTTCATAGGATTCGTTTCTTATTTCTTCCAATTCTTGGATTTGAAGTTTCCTATGAACTCCATTTTCTACAAAGTTTTGATTTAAGCGTTTGATGGCCCAATACGCTTTGTGTTCGATTTCAACCGGCAAATGGCATGCTTTTCCAAATACGAGACGGTAAGGAGACATACCTATTGGTGTTTTATATGCGGTGCGGTATGCCCAAAGAGCATCGTCTAAACGAATACTCCAATCCTTACGACTCGTACTTACCGTCTTCTCCAAGATGGACTTGATTTCTCGATTAGAGATCTCGGCTTGTCCATTTGTTTGTGGATGGTAAGCGGTGGAAACTCGATGTAGGACTCCATATTTTTTGAAGAGCGCCTCTATCGTTCGGTTGCAGAAATGTGATCCGCGATCACTTATAAAAGCCCTCGGCATTCCAAATCGACTGAAAATATTAGCTTTAATAAAATCTGCAACCACTTTGGAATCGTTAGTTCGAGTGGCTTTTGCCTCTACCCATTTAGAGACATAATCCACTGCTAGAATTATGTACATATTTCCAAAGGATGATGGAAACGGGCCCATGAAATCTATGCCCCATACATCAAATATCTCGCAGAAGAGGATGGAGGTTAGTGGCATTTGGTCCTTTGGTCTAAGGTTTCCAACTTTTTGACATTGCTCGCAAGATTTGCAAATCTTGTAAGCATCGGCAAAAATTGTGGGCCAATAAAATCCAGATTCAAGGACCTTATGGGCTGTTCTTTTAGGACCAAAATGTCCTCCACAAGCTTCGGCATGACAGAAATTTAGAATAGAGCTTACCTCACGGAGATCTACGCATCTCCTTATGATTTGGTCGGGACAAAATTTCCACAAGTAAGGCTCATCCCACACGTAATGTTTTGAATCTTTCTTCAGCTTGTCTTTCTGAGCTCGAGTGTAGTCTGAAGGGAAATTTTTGGTGACCAAATAGTTTACCATGTCAGCATACCATGGTGTGATCTTCTGGTTGGTAAGCAATTGTTCGTCTGGGAATGAATCGTTTAGCGGGGTTGGATCTTCATTGTTGATGATCCTACTTAGATGGTCCGCAACTAAGTTTTGCTTTCCGCTTTTATCCCGGATTTCTAGATCGAACTCTTGAAGTAGTAGGACCCAACGAATGAGCCTAGGCTTCGCATCTTTCTTTGTCATCAAATACTTCAACGCTGCATGATCAGAGAAAACAATGACTTTAGTTCCTAACAAATATTGTCAGAATTTTTCCAAAGCAAATATGATGGCAAGAAGCTCTTTCTCTGTTGTTGAATAATTGCTTTGAGCGGGGTCCAATGTTTTTGAAGCGTAGTATATGACATGTGGGACTTTATCCTTCTTTTGCCCCAACACCGCCCCTACCGCGTGATTACTTGCATCGCACATAATCTCGAATGGTAGACTCCAATCGGGCGGTTGAATGATGGGCGTGCTTACCAACAGGTTCTTCAAAGTTTCAAAGGATTGTTTGCAGGCGTCGGAAAATTCAAACTCTACGTCTTTCTGTAGAAGTTCGCACATTGGTCTTGAGATCTTTGAAAAATCTTTGATGAATCTCCTATAAAAACCTGCATGACCAAGAAAAGAACGGACCTCTCGGACACATTTTGGGTATGGTAGAGTTTTAATAACATCAATTTTTGCTCTATCAACCTCTAACCCTTTTGCTGAAACAACATGTCCTAATATAAGTCCTTGGTCAACCATAAAATGACATTTTTCATAATTTAAAACCAAGTTGGTTTCAATGCACCTTTTCAAAATTTTTGTCAAGTTATTCAAACATTCCTTAAACGAATTTCCATACACAGTAAAATCATCCATAAACACCTCTATAATTTCTTCAACATACTCGGAGAAGATACTCATCATGCACCTTTGGAATGTGGCGGGGGCATTGCAAAGCCCAAAAGGCATCCGCCGGTACGCAAACGTGCCAAAAGGGCATGTGAACGTTGTTTTCTCTTGATCTTCCGGTGCAATGGGTATTTGGTGAAAACCTGAATATCCATCTAGACAACAATAATGAGTTTTTCCTACTAACCTTTCCAACATTTGGTCGATAAAGGGTAGTGGGAAATGATCTTTTCGAGTAGAGGAGTTTAGCTTTCGGTAATCAATACAAACACGCCACCCGTTTTGCACACGGGTGGGTACCAACTCACCTTGCTTGTTTTCTGTCACCGTGATTCCGGTCTCCTTTGGGACAACCAGGATTGGACTTACCCACTTGCTGTCTGATATTGGGTAAATCATTCCTGCGTCCAATAGCTTAAGAATCTCCTTTTTCACCACCTCCATCATGGGTGGATTGAGTCTTCTCTGGGCTTCTCTTGACGGTTTGTACTCATCTTCCATGAAAATCTTGTGCATGCACATTGATGGGCTAAGTCCTTTGATGTCGGCTATCGTCCAGCCGAAGGCTTCCTTGTAGTTCTTTAGTAGACCCATCAATTCTTTTTCTTCTTCTTCTGACAGTTTGTTGGAAATGATGATTGGCAAGGTATCCTTTTCTCCCAAGTACATGTACTTTAAATGGTTGGGGAGATCTTTTAATTCCAACTTTGGTGCCTGTGAAATGGAAGGAAGAAGTTTGTCGTTAGAAATTTGCAATGGTACTTTTGGTAAATCATACCTTGCTTTCTTTTGGTGGTCTAGGTACGATGCGATTTCCAAGATTTCTTGACTTAGATCGAATTTCTCGATAAGCTGCTTTGTCTTCTCCTTGTCTAAATTTTTGTTTAAGACTAGAGCTAATAAATCAGTGTTAGATAATTCGAAGCATTCTTCAACTAATGGGTTGATTACATCAAGGAAATTTAAAGACGAAACAGTTTGTGGATAACGCATAGCATCAAAAATATTGAAATTTATGATTTCTCCATCAAATTCCATGGAAAGTGTTCCATTGAAAACGTCAATTTTTGTTCTTGCTGTGCTCATGAAAGGTCTTCCCAAGAGTATAGAACAAGAATTTGATGTTTCGTCTCCACCCATATCCAAAACGTAAAAGTCGGCGGGAAATACTAATTCATTAACTTGTACCAAAACGTCCTCTAATACACCTTTTGGGTGTACTATAGAGCGATCGGCTAGTTGAATTATCACCCCGGTGCTTATTAATGGTCCTATTTTTAGTGATTTAAAAATAGAGTAAGGTAGGACATTAATTGAAGCACCGAGATCTAGCATGGCTTTTGGAATGTAAAGATTTCCCATTTTACATGGAACAGTGAAAACACCCGGATCTTTACATTTTTTTGGTAATCGTTTTTGTAAAACGGCCGAGATGTTTTCACCGACAGTAACGGTTCCACTTTCTTTTAGTTTCTTTCTGGAGGTACAAAGTTCTTTAAGAAATTTGGCATATCTAGGAATTTGTTTGATTGCATCAAGTAAAGGAATATTTACCTCAACTTTCCGAAACATGTCCATAATTTCTTGGTTTTCCTTTTCTTTCTTTGTGTTTTTAAGTCTAGATGGAAAAGGAGGAGGAGTGATTTTTACCTCAACTTTGGATGGTTCCTTGGGAGCTTCGCTTCTTGAATCGGTATCGTCTTCGATTTCTATCTCTCTTTGTCTTTCTTTTGACAAGCTTGGTCCGTCATAGCTTTTCCCACTTCTTAAGGTAACGGCATTTACATTATGTTTGGGATTTTCTTGAGATTGAGAAGGTAACTTACCTTGAGATTCCATCTTGTTGACAGAAGTGGCTAGTTGAGCCATTTGTTGCTCCAGATTCTTGATGCTAGCCCTTGTTTCTTGCTGAAATGAATGCGTGCTTGTGGCTAGACTTTTCACAATGTCTTCCAAGGACATGCTCGTGCTTGCTGTATTTTGTGGCGGAGGGTTTTGGTAGTATTGTTTTGGTCTCTCCTGGTATTGGTTACGATTTTGATTGGACTGGTAGTTCCAATTTTGGTTGCTCCGAGGTTGATCAAACTGTCTCTGATTTTGCCCGGTAAATCCCCCCATTGCTTTCGCTTGCTCTTGATCATCTTGTAACTCGGGACACATGTCAGTTGGGTGTCCGTATTGCAAGCAAATTCCACATGCTCTAACCGTTGGTTCAACTCCTTTTTCTTTTGTTAGTTGCATCACAGCTTTGGTTAGTTCAGAAATTTGATTTTCAAGATAAGGGGTGTTTACCTCTTTTACTCCTCGGGGTGGATCTACATACCATTCGTCCTCTCCTTGTGTATGTTTGGACTCCTCCGCCATTTTCTCGATCAATGCTCTTATTTGGGTCGGTGTTTGATCGATTAACGAGCCTCCACTTGAAGCGTTTATCAAACGTCTCTCCATTGGTGTTAGGCCTTCACAAAAATATCGGAACAATTGGTAATCGGAAAAACCGTGTTGCGGGCATCGGGCACACAACTTTTTGAATCGTTCCCAATACGTATGTAAAGCTTCTCTCTTCCCTTGCTTGATACCAATTATTTCCCTTCTCAGACTTGAAGCTTTCGTTTCCGGAAAATATTTGTCAAGGAATAACCTTGCAAGACCATTCCATGTCGTGACCGACCCCGGTGGTAGGTCATACAACCATTCTTTGGCTGAGTCTAGTAATGAAAAGGGGAGTGCCCTTAACTTGATTTGGTCTTCCGAGACATCATGTGGTTTCATTCCTACACATACGACGTGAAATTCTTTCAAAAATTTATGCGGGTCTTCATTTTCTACTCCCCGAAATTGAGGTAGTAAATGAATGAGCCCAGATTTCAATTCGAAGTTCGTCATGTGCGGGTAAGTTATGCAAAGAGGTTGTTGGGTAACATCTTGGGTTGCCCATTGGCGAAGCGTTCGTTCTTGAGGTGGATTTTCGGCCATAGGAGTATGGTTTGTTTGAGAGGGAGGTGTATGTGGGACGTTGTTATCTGATTCGGATTCTGTTTCAGTTTCGGATGAAGAAAGGTCTTGCCAAATGTCTATGATAGGAGGGTGTTGAAAAATGTTTTTGTATGTGACCATCATTGAAATAAGACGAACTGTTTTTTATTATCTAACAAATATTATCAGTTCATTTCAGGTTGCGTGGATTCAAGATTAAAAACGAGAAAATAAAAGAAAATGAGTTTTAAAGCCAAAACAAAGAAAAATTCAAAAGAAAATTAAATTAAATCTATTTAAAATGAATTTTTGGAAATATATTTTCTAAATAATTTATTTTATTAGACTTAATTAATTTTATAAATTAAAAATGATTTTTCCTAATTTATTTGAATTTATTTTGAATTTTAAAACAATTTTAAAATCATTTAAATTAATTAAAAGGAAATCAGGCCGAAGCCCAAGTTCCCGCCAGCCCATGTCCGGCAGCCCACTTCGATCAAGCCCAGATCCGTTTCCTCCGCTCCGGATCCGGAACCGACCCGCCCCGACTCGTTTGCACTCACACGCTGCCCCGCGCTGTGACCCGCCTAGCCAACCCGGTCCGATCCTCCCTCCAACCCGGCGCACTCACAAACAACACGCGGAGCTTACCCGATCCACGACCCGATCCGAACCGCCCCATGTCCGAACCACTTTACCTCACATCAGGGTCCGCGCGTCGACCCGTTTCGCGACCGGCGACCCGACCCTCGTTTCTGGACTAAAAATGTTACATTTTCAACCCCTGAACCTCCGAAATCCTTCAAAAATCACCCAAAACCCTTTAAAATTCATATATAAACCATTTCAACACCATTTCTTTCATTTTCACCACCAAAAATTCACCAAATCCTCTCCAACTTCCACCATCTTATTTCCAACTTCCAAACACTCTCCAAAACACCAAGAACACACACCAAAAACACCAAGAACACCAAGAAAAACACCAAGAACACCAAGAAAAACACCAAGAACACCAAGATCAACATCAAGAACACCAAGATCACCAAGATCATCAAACAAGAACAAATAGAGACACAGTCTATTAGAAATCCAGTCCAACCCTAAGCCAGTTCAGTCAATTTATTTGACGAACCTACTTGATAGACCAGTCGTTCCACAGTCCTGTTATAAACCAGTTCAGTCAATCTATTGACGAACCTACTTGATATATATATATATTTATATAATTATAGTCATTTATATTATTTATCGTTTTATGTCTTTTAATTATAGTCATTTATATTATTTATCGCTTTAAGTCATTTAATTACTGCAATTTATATTATTTATATATCTTTCACACAGTAAACGGTGCAAACCTTTATTTGTGGCGATCAGATTATATATTTTTATTCTGCAACTCTTATTATTTATTCTGCATTTATCTTTAATATATATATATATTTGTCACACAATAAACGGTGCAAACCTTTATTTGTGGTGATCATATTTTATATTTTCTAACAATTGGTATCAGAGCTCGTGTGATTTACTTTGAAATTTTCATCAAATACTTTTGGTTAGCGTTTATATAAACCTTCCATAAGCGTTTCTTTGAATATTTCATTTTAATATCACTTGTTAAAAAATCCTTCTTTTTAAATTAAAATTAAAAATCTTAAAAACATGTCTTCTGCTAATTACTCCAACATGAATTCAGTTTCTATTGCTAACAGTTTAGGATCTGGTTCACGGGCACCCATACTTATTCCCGAAGAGTATAATTCGTGGGTTGGCCGTATGAATCTTCATCTTAACTCCATAAGTGAAAATGTTTGGAAATGTGTAGAAGGAACATATATTGCTTCAGAGGATTTGTCTACCCTTGCTACAACTCAAGCAACTCGTGTTGAAACCGAGAAAAGGTTGAATCTCCAAGCCAAAAAGGAGCTTGTGTCCGGAATTCCCCACAGTATTTTAAGTCAAATGGATGACATAATACTGTTGACTGCGAATCAAATTTGGGAAAACTTAAAAAACCGTTTTTGTGGAAATCAAAGAATTATTGGAAATAAAAGAACATCTGTTTTAAATGAATTCGATAATTTCAAGATGCTTTCATCAGAAACCATCCATGATGCACATGATAGGTTCAATTTTATCATGGTAAAATTGAATAACTTGGGCATCAAAAAGACACAGCACGAGATCAATCTCAAATTTCTAAACAATCTTTACGAAAGCTGGAAGATGGTTAAACTCATCATTCAGGGAAATCCTGCCATTCATACGGAAACTCTATACAATTTGTACGGAGAACTTCAATCGTATGAATCCTCGATTGACCCACCAACCTCTACAGCTTTTGGAGGACCACTTGCTCTCGTTTCCACATCAAACCAAAACCAAACACTTTTTCATGAACAAAACTCCAATCATTTTAATCAGACATCGTTTCAAAATCAACCATTTTTGAACAACTCTTTTGATCAAACTGATTTAAATGATGAAGCAGACTACCAACAATTGTGTGCTTTGGTTGCAAATACAAATCTCCAAAGATTTATTCCAAATTACGGTCAATCGAATTTTAAACCAAATTTTCAAAACCGACCACAATTTAGACAAAATAATTCTGGATTTCAACCAAGACCACAATTTGGTCAAAACAACCAAGGTTTTCAACCAAGACCTCATTTTGGACAAAATTCGCAAAGACCCTCTTTCCAAAATAACTCAAACCAGGGATTTCAAAACAATCCCAACTCAAATAATCAAAACAATAACCAAAATAACGGTCTTCAAAACCAAAACCGGGGATTCCAAAATCAAGGATACAATAATCAAAATAATGGTTTTTCAAACAAACAAAATCTTGGATTCCAACAAAACTCCTCCCAATCTTCCCAACAAATCCAAACTCAAGCACCGGAACGACTTCCAATCAAAAGTCAAAAGGAAGAAAGTGATGAAGAAGTGATTATTTGTCACAATTGTAAAGGAACTAATCACTACGCAAGAGAGTGCCGAGCCAAAAACAAGACAAAAATCAAAGACTCGGCATACTACGCTCAAAAAGCCGATGAGTTAAAGAAAAAGGAAAACCAAGAAAACCAAAGAGCTTTGATGGCAATCCACGAACCAAATGTGGAATACTGGCCAACCTCTGAAGACGAAGCCGAAAATGAACCGTCACAATCCAACTTCTGCTTCGTAGTTGGTACAACTTCAAGAGCTCCAAATGTCATAGAACAGGTATGGTCTATGATCTCTGAACTCGGTTTTTCTAAATTACTTTTTGAGTCCCATATATCCAAAATTGAGAAAAGTTTAGAAGCTGATCTCAAGAAATACCATGACACAGTGGTTAATTCTGAAATCTTCAAATGTGAGTTACAAACCCTACAACTCAAATTTGCAGAATTAACCAGAACAAGGACCAAATTGGAAAGAGACGTTGAAAGAAAATCAGAAGATTACAATCATGTCTTTGAACAATTAAATCAATCTCTAATTCAGAAAAAGGAATTGGAATTAAAAAATCAATCAGTCATTTCTTCTGAAACAAAAGAAGTTTTAGAAATGGAAATCATTCAGTTGACGCAAAACATTCAAGAGTCAACTGAAAAACACAAAATCTTAAATGAAAAACTGACTGATTCTTTAAACCAAATCACTTTTCTTGAATCTGAAAACAAAAGATTGATACAGAATGTGGAATCTATCAAAATTGCTAGAAAACTCAGTGATGATATTTTCACCAAGGCAAACACATTGGGTACTGGAAAATTTGATACGAGTTACAGACCAGGAATTGGTAGAGAAACCTTTGAAAAAGAACTAGAAAATCAAGAAAACATAATAATTTGTGAAAACTCTGAATCAACTCTACCAGATCTTTTCACATCTGTTAATGAGGAAGATTCAGATGACGAAACAGTTATCAACTGTAGCCCAGATGATACTGCTTTCACTGTTTCCAAAAAGTCTTTCAAAAGAGTCTTAAATTCTGAAACAGACTCAGCTAGTTCTTTAACTCACCAAATCAAACATACCAACAAAACCATCAAATCAAAAAACTTTTTGAATGGAGAAAATTCCTTTTACGAGGTTGGTAGTACTTCTGTACCAACTGCTTTTCCTACAATGAGTTCATCAATTGTTGGAAAAACTAGTCCGGGACAAAAATACTCCAAGAAACAACAAATAAGCAAAAAACCCATTCAAGTCACCAAAACCCCACTTGTCAACCCAAAAGTTTTTGAAAACCAACCAAAGAAACCAGTTAAACCCTACGTCATACCTCATAAACAAGTTTCCAAACCAAAATATTTTCAAAAACATTATGAAAACCGCTTTCTTGATATCACCTTTAACCGTTCAAATAACTTTCACAAACATTCAAATCAGAAAGTTCTAAACAATCATAATCAAAAACTTTTTCAAAACCGCCCGTCTCATCCTACACATGAAAAACACTTTTCAAACACATCTTCATATCTAGGATATTCATCACCAAATCACAGATTTTATCAACCCACTGGTTTTCAAAAACAAATATCATTTTGGGAAAACTTGATAAATCAAATAAAACCTCAACCATTCTATCCCAATAAACCAAAGTCATTGAACAACAAACCCAAAATAGAAAAAGCTAACAAATCAGGACCCATTCAAATCTGGGTACCTAAAATTTCTGTCTAATTGCAGGGATCTAATGCTGGAGAACCCAAGGATGATACATGGTACATTGATAGTGGCTGCTCCAAGCATATGACAGGAAACAGAAACTACCTTCGTGACTTCAGACCCACCCAAACCAATCAAGACGTTACCTTTGGCAACAACATGACGGCGAAAATCAAAGGTTATGGAAACATAACTAATGGTAACTTCACCATAAAGAAAGTTGCTTATGTTGATGACCTGAAACACAACCTCATCAGTGTTTCTCAACTCTGCGATAACGATCTTGATGTCCTATTTACCAAACAAAGAAGCTTGATCATGGACGCCAACTCCAAAGAAATCATTGTTGATTCACACCGTGCCGGAAATATGTATCCACTAGACATGGATCTTATTTATGGTAAACCCGATATTTGTCTGCTATCCAAAGCCCCAGCAGATATTAGTTGGTTATGGCATCGCCGCCTTTCCCATCTAAATTTCGGGTACATCAACAAATTGATCGGCGATGATCTAGTTCGAGGACTGCCACTTCTGAAGCTCGACAATGAAACTCTTTGTGCCGCTTGTGAAAAGGGAAAACTTTCCAAATCCTCTCACAAAAGCATTACAGAATCTAGTGTATCCGAAGCACTAGAATTGCTGCACATAGACCTCTGTGGCCCCGCCAAAATCCAAACAATACAAGGGAAGAAGTATGTCCTTGTCATAGTTGATGGCTTCACTCGATTTACATGGGTCTTTTTCTTAAGACTAAAATCAGAAGCACCAGAAGAGATGATTAACTTTATAAAACAGATCGAACTAAAGCTCAAACGACCAGTTCGAAGAATCCGAAGTGATAATGGTTTAGAGTTCAAAAACATAACTCTAGACTCATTTCTCAAAAACAAGGGCATCGAACACAACTTCTCAGCCCCTTACACTCCTCAACAAAACGGCGTTGTTGAAAGAAGGAACCGAACACTGTGCGAAGCTGCAAGATCAATGCTCATCTTTGCTGATCTGCCACAATACTTCTGGGCAGAAGCAATTGCCACAGCTTGCTACACACAAAATCGCTCCTTAATTCACAAAAATCTTCATAAAACACCATATGAAGTCATTAACAACCGAAAACCAAATATCAAATTTTTTCATATTTTTGGTTGTCGATGCTTCATAAAGAATAATAAAGACCACCTTTCAAAATTTGAATCAAGGTCGGACGAAGGAATTTTCCTTGGTTACTCATTTTCTTCAGCTGCTTATCGAGTACTGAACAAACGTACAAGAGTAATTGAAGAAAGTACCGATGTCCACTTCGATGAATTTTATGTCAGAAAATTGGATCGTGAACATTTTGGTTCACAAATGATAGATACTATTTTTCAAAATCCAATTTCACAAACACCATCTCCTGACATAGACATTGAAGTTGATATTGATTTACTTTTTGAACAACCTAAAACTGCTTATAATTCTGAAATTCTAACTACTCAAATTGATCCTACAGGAACAACCACTGAAGGAACTCCACAAAGAAACAGAAATGTTGCAGATCAAGTTGAGGGGGAACCACAAACACATACTTCCTCATTAGAACAAACACCAAATCCTCCTTTAACCACTCGAGATTTTACCACTCCATCGCCAAATATCCAAAACAATCCCGATGCAACATTTATGGGGGAACCTTCAAACCTCTTCCAAGAAGAAACTACTGGAGAAGAACAATGGGATACTGAAAATCCTATTATTACAACGGAAGAAAAACGTTTAATAAAATGGACCAGAAACCATCCCACTGACCAAATAATCGGAGATCCCAATTCAGGCATCCAAACTAGAGCCGCAACTGCCAATGATTGCTTATTTGGAGCCTTCCTATCCATGACTGAACCCAAAACCATACATACTGCTCTCAAAGACCCAGACTGGGTAAAAGCTATGCAAGAAGAGCTAGCTGAATTCGAAAGAAATGACGTATGGAATCTTGTTCCTACACCACCCGATGTTACTGTAATAGGTTCAAGATGGGTTTTCAGAAACAAGACTGACGATCAAGGAGTCGTGTGTCGAAACAAGGCACGTCTCGTAGTCAAAGGCTATTCACAACAAGAAGGAATAGACTACGATGAAACATATGCTCCAGTCGCCAGAATAGAAGCTATCCGCATCTTTCTCGCATATGCTGCACATAAGAACTTTAAAGTTTTTCAAATGGACGTTAAATGTGCATTCCTACATGGAGAGTTAGATCGTGAAGTATACATCCAACAACCACCAGGTTTCGAAGATCCCAACTTTCCTCATCACAGCTTCAAATTGCAGAAAGCTGTCTATGGCTTAAAACAAGCACCCCGAGCCTGGCATGCCACCTTGTCAACATTCCTCGAAGAATCAGGTTTTAAAAGAGGTTCAATTGATCAAACCCTCTTTCGTAAAATCTTTAACAAGCATCTTTTAATCGTACAAATATATGTTGATGACATTATTTTCGGTTCTACTGATGAATCTTTGAGTGTTAAGTTTGCAGATCTAATGAAAAGCAAATTTGAAATGAGCATGATTGGGGAGATGACTACTTTTCTCGGACTTCAAATCAAACAGTCCAATGATGGCATATTCATCAACCAAGAGAATTATGTCAAAAACCTTCTCACTCGCTTTTCAATGGACAAATCCAATACTGCCAAAACCCCAATGGCCTTTGGATACAAAATCGATGCAGACTTAAATGGCAAACCCGTTGACCAGAAAAGATATCGTGGAATGATCGGATCACTATTATACCTCACTGCCAGCAGACCTGACATTATGTTTTCTACTTGTGTCTGTGCCAGATACCAAGCAAATCCTATGGAATCTCATGTCATTGCTGTGAAACGCATCTTCAAATACCTAAAAGGCACTCCCAAACTTGGCCTTTGGTATCCAGCTAAATCCGATTTTCAGCTGAACGCTTTCACCGACTCAGACTATGGAGGATGCAAGCTAGATAGGAAAAGTACATCTGGTAGCTGTCAATTCCTAGGAGGTCGACTAGTGAGTTGGTCTTCAAAGAAACAGAGTTGTGTATCCACATCAACAGCAGAAGCTGAATACGTCGCTGCCGCCAGCTGTTGTTCACAAGTCATATGGATGCAAACTCAACTGCGTGACTATGGCTTCAGAGTTTCACAAATTCCCATATTTTGTGACTCAACCAGTGCAATAGCCATTTCTCACAATCCCGTTCACCATTCCATGACAAAGCACATCGATATTCGATATCACTTCATTAAAGACAACATTCAAAAGGGTCATATCGAATTACACTTCATAAACACCGAAGATCAAATTGCCGATGTCTTCACTAAGGCTCTCGATGAAACAAAATTTCTATACTTCCTAGGCCGTCTAGGAATGTTAAATCCAGATATCATCAATCCTTAAATTGTACTTTTTGTTTGTACAAAATTGTGTTTACTTTTATTCAAAAAGAAAAACAAAAAAAATTACAAAACTTCAAAATACAAAAAGATTTTAGATTTTTACAATTTTCATATCTTTCCTTAAAAACAAAAATTTCCAAAAACATTCAAATAACCAAACTTTCCAAAAACATTCAGAAAATAAAATTTTCAAAAAATACAATAAAAGACTTGCCATAATAAGCTTTTATAGAACCTTGTGATTAATCGTCTCTTGACTTAATTTTCAGATGCTTATGCTCGATGAAGATTTTAAGTCATATTGATTCTCAATTGAAGTGAAGGTTCAAATCTCCTACTTTTCATAATGTATATAACTTTATTTCCTTAGATTTTATTTCATTATTGACGATTTTAAACAATCAAGGGACATAAGGTTAGGAGGTTCAGATGAAAACAAAAACCCATGTGAGAATTTGTGCCTCGTCGATCTAAATCATTGTGGAATTCATTTCTTGTGAGCTTAGGTGTGTCACTGTTGCTTTTAAGGTATACCCGATTATACCTTGTCACGGTCTCATTTTTGCTTAGATATCAAAATGACCAGGGACGATACTTTCATTTCTTACATACTAGACAAAGTGTCTTTTATGCCACCTATCCCTACCTAGATATCAGCCAACCAAAAATGAAGACAACCTCAAAATAGAAAGACTTCAAACAGCGACATATCCTTACAAGAAAATCAAACGCGAAACAAAGATCTATCAACATCCAATCCTCAAAGACGAATCAACAAGAAACTCAAATCATTCACCGAAGAAAATCCAAACAAAACAAAATTTTAATATTTTTTCAGAAAAGCAGATATCTCAATCACTCAAGACAGATTCTCCAAATAAAAAAAAAACAAAAAATGTTCTCAATTGTAGCACTTCTCAATGATAAAACAAAATATCTTTTTACAATAAATCGATATTGATCAACAAACAGGATACCATCAAAGAAGAAGATGCAACAATAATGGATTTCCCGGGATACTGTAGCCTTCATCACTGAAGATTCTTAGTTGCAAACTGCACTATGAAAATTGCTAAACCCCTCTACATGTATTTCCCGACGGAGAGAGAGTGAATATTAATGGCATGAATGAAGAAACCCGCTGAGTAATGCCGAAACCAGTCTTTTGTGATTGATTATCTAATAATGAGATTAAGTGACTTTACAGGAAAAGCATAGATGAACACCTCCAATATGAGTGTGAGTCGTCAGAGAGAGATATCACTCATTTTTAGTGATCATTAACTTGTTCTGTTGCCAGAACAACCAAACACCCAAGTGAAGTGTGAGATATATCTATGAGCGTTCATCTGAATCGACCTGTTAGACCACTTGTCGTCATAAATAATGCTATAAAATCTTAAGAAATTTCTTTAGATACATATATGGCTACCCTTTGATAATCGAACCCGAGACTTTGATTCGGAAACAAACATTCTTCAAAATCTTTTTCAAAACATAAGATATGTAAAACCAAGTCACAAAATTTCAAAATGATTACAATGGTTTTATATATATATATATCTTATCATTGACAAAACTTTTATCCCAAATCTTCAATGTTAAAACTATTAATATGATTATATCTGTCCTTATTTCATCAATGATCACATAGGGGGAAATTGTTGAAAAATGTTTTTGTATGTGACCATCATTGAAATAAGACGAACTGTTTTTTATTATCTAACAAATATTATCAGTTCATTTCAGGTTGCGTGGATTCAAGATTAAAAACGAGAAAATAAAAGAAAATGAGTTTTAAAGCCAAAACAAAGAAAAATTCAAAAGAAAATTAAATTAAATCTATTTAAAATGAATTTTTGGAAATATATTTTCTAAATAATTTATTTTATTAGACTTAATTAATTTTATAAATTAAAAATGATTTTTCCTAATTTATTTGAATTTATTTTGAATTTTAAAACAATTTTAAAATCATTTAAATTAATTAAAAGGAAATCAGGCCGAAGCCCAAGTTCCCGCCAGCCCAAGTCCGGCAGCCCACTTCGATCAAGCCCAGATCCGTTTCCTCCGCTCCGGATCCGGAACCGACCCGCCCCGACTCGTTTGCACTCACACGCTGCCCCGCGCTGTGACCCGCCTAGCCAACCCGGTCCGATCCTCCCTCCAACCCGGCGCACTCACAAACAACACGCGGACCTTACCCGATCCACGACCCGATCCGAACCACTTTACCTCACATCAGGGTCCGCGCGTCGACCCGTTTCGCGACCGGCGACCCGACCCTCGTTTCTGGACTAAAAATGTTACATTTTCAACCCCTGAACCTCCGAAATCCTTCACAAATCACCCAAAACCCTTTAAAATTCATATATAAACCATTTCAACACCATTTCTTTCATTTTCACCACCAAAAATTCACCAAATCCTCTCCAACTTCCACCATCTTATTTCCAACTTCCAAACACTCTCCAAAACACCAAGAACACACACCAAAAACACCAAGAACACACACCAAAAACACCAAGAACACCAAGAAAAACACCAAGAACACCAAGAAAAACACCAAGAACACCAAGATCAACATCAAGAACACCAAGATCACCAAGATCATCAAACAAGAACAAATAGAGACACAGTCTATTAGAAATCCAGTCCAACCCTAAGCCAGTTCAGTCAATTTATTTGACGAACCTACTTGATAGACCAGTCGTTCCACAGTCCTGTTATAAACCAGTTCAGTCAATCTATTGACGAACCTACTTGATATATATATATATTTATATAATTATAGTCATTTATATTATTTATCGTTTTATGTCTTTTAATTATAGTCATTTATATTATTTATCGCTTTAAGTCATTTAATTACTGCAATTTATATTATTTATATATCTTTCACACAGTAAACGGTGCAAACCTTTATTTGTGGCGATCAGATTATATATTTTTATTCTGCAACTCTTATTATTTATTCCGTATTTATCTTTAATATATATATATATTTGTCACACAATAAACGGTGCAAACCTTTATTTGTGGTGATCATATTTTATATTTTCAACAATTGGTATCAGAGCTCGTGTGATTTACTTTGAAATTTTCATCAAATACTTTTGGTTAGCGTTTATATAAACCTTCCATAAGCGTTTCTTTGAATATTTCATTTTAATATCACTTGTTAAAAAATCCTTCTTTTTAAATTAAAATTAAAAATCTTAAAAATCCTTCTTTGATGAAGAAGCGGTTTGGGAAGCTTGCTGCTTCTTGCGAAGTTTAGCTTGCTTCCTTAGCCTTTTTGCGGTTTTCTCAATCTCTGAGTCAAGTTAAAGTGGCGTACCTGTTCGTGAAGATCTTGGCATAAAATATTAGTAATACCGTGCTCCCCGGCAACGGCGCCAATTTGTTGAGTGTCGTAATCAACAAATTAAAAGAGTTGAAATATGGTTCGAAATGATTTATTAATTACCAATATTTCGTGATTGCACTACTTGTTATAAATACTAACTGTGTAGTATAAATGGCAAGTAGGGTCGATCCACAGTGAGCGATGGTCTAATGGATTACACCTTGAATTCACGGAAGTTAAAATTGTAAAGAAAGTAACCAAAAGGGGGGTTTTGATGAATAGTTGGACAATAATTATGTAAATGTTGAGAACAAATTTAACTTGGGACAAAATATATAGAATGATTGTTTTTATAATTTGGGGACAAATTCTGGTTTTGCATTTGTAGTCATATGATTGGAAATAACAATAAGAATGATGTTTATAACTTTAATCTTTCTAAGTTGGTACTTTGTGTATGCCGAAAGCTCGTATATACACCATTCACCTAATGTACCTTAGTCAAGAGAAGCTCATTAACTAAGACTAATCTTACTAATCAAATCTAGATAAGATCATAGAATTTTGAATGAAAGATTGCATTATGTTTTATGTGAATGTTCCCAACAATGTTCAATACTCCTAAACAAGCGTTGAAGCGTTAAAACATGAGATATGATTTTCACCTAATTAAAGATGATTATCACAAATAACATTTTATAAAACAATTACGGATTTTATAATTTGTATGACTAGATTGATTGATATTTAAGATCAAATGGCCAATGTGAAATAAATAAAAACCAAACACTTGTTAAATCTCAAAATCATATCACTAGAAAGATATAAAATCAAACATCAAACTTTATATTAAATCACAATCATAATCCTTAATACAAAACCAGAAAATAAGTTACTAGCCACTCATGACTAGTAAAAGAGAAATAAACTTACAAAATGAAGATAATCCACACTTGAAGTAGCACAAACACAATGTAACTAGAGAGTATTCAGAAGTTAATGGAATAATGGATGGTTCTAAGGCTAACTAGACACATCTATTTATACTAACACACCAAGGGTAAAATGGTAAAATGGACAATGGCAAACATCATCATTCTAACACCCACTTCCTTCATCACATGGCTTCAAAATCAGGTTGGATCTGGATCTGGTCGTGTAGCATGGGAATGACAGCACAAGAAGCAATAAACAACTCAAAGTGGGCCAAAAAGCAGATCTGGTCACCAGGAAATGTTACACGGCCGTGTAATTTCCTGGGCCAAAATTACACGGTCGTGTAATCCTGCATTTCTTCTGGACCCCACCCTGAGATGACATGGCATCCATGTGGCATAGCAAAGTTACACGGCCGTGTAACTTGTAAGGCAAAAGTTACACGGTTGTGTACCATACTGTCTTCGGGACGACTTCATTTTTTGTAACTTCTTCGTTTGAGCTCCGTTTCTTCTAAAATTTCTCGTGTAGCCTCCCATTGTCATCCAATGTAAGATTCAACCTTCAAAAGCACCTGAAAACAACCACAAAGTGTGAAAGTAGATTGCCATCTTTGAAATCCCGAAAAACATGAAAATATGCAATAATGTGAATGAAATTCAAGATAAAACAAGGATAAAAATACATGAAAACATGCTTAAAAACACACTTAACAATAACCTCATTTAAAATCACATTTCCAGCATCAATCTGAAATCCAACTTCAGAACCAACATGAGCAGTGGCTTCCACTTCATTAGAATGAGACTGAGATGAGTCGGAATCCAATTCAATCGATCCACCAGTCGAGGTCTGAATCTGCGGAGTACAGTTGAGCTATGCAGTTATCGCGGTCAAAACCGTAATCGCGGTAACCTACCGATATTTAATTTTGCGTTTCTCGCGGTGATATAGCGGTGATATAGCGGTTTTTTAGTAATATGTAGAATTTATATATTAGACTATTACTAGTAGGATTAATATCATAAAAGTCATTCAAAAAACATCACATAATGCTTAATTTAAGAAATAAGTCACATAATATAACATTCTAATATAGAAAATGTCAAAGTATCAAAAAAAAAATTTTTTTTCCTCCACCCGGATAATAGCGGTAAATCGCGGTCATTATCGCGGTAAATCTCGGTGAATCGTGGTAAATCGCGGCGGTATACCGGCGCTATACCGGTACCGCTATTTTCCACCGCTAAACTGAACCACGATTATGCTGATCACCGCGAACCGCTATACCGGCGCTATACCGGCGCGATTAACTACATAGCAGTTGAGATCCATTGAACCGTGACCGACATCGTTCCTGCACTGAGAACCAACTTGTAAATCCTCATCTAACGAAAATGGCCTGATGGGGAGAGAGTGATGGCTCGTAAATTCTGCCCACTTTCTTTTAACACTAGAACCACCAGGAAAAGTGTTGCACGGGTCCGTACCAGGACAATTAGATTGATTATTTGTCCGGTCCATATTGGAGGGGAACGACCCAAACCACCCAGACGGAACAAGGTTTTCTATAGGCCCATTCAAGAAAGTTCTTTCCCCGTTGACTTTACTATTAGGCGTGGTACTCGAGTCACGCGCCAATATTTCATTCCCCGTGTCTTTATTCTTCTCATGTTCCAAGGGCGACTCTACAACTTCCACCGCCGGAGACTCCTCGTTGATCTTAATTCTTTCCGGCGACGTAGATTCATTAGCCATGTTCACCGGAGGACCATCGTCAACTGACTTATCATCATTAATTTCTCCTTCTTCCATCTCGTCTTCGTTATCCTGGAGCCAAGTGTCGGAAACACCATCACTGTCTACTTCAGAGTCATCCAATTCATCTTCATCAACAACTTTGTCAAGAGAACTCGGGGCGAGAGGAGACCAGTCATCGGTGCTTTCAACCACACCAACACTGAATACTTTACCCTGGGCACATACCTGCACTTCCTCATTGATCCAACATCTTCTATTCGTGATAATACCAACCTTCCCCATAGAAAGATCAGACCTAAGCATAATGCCATCAAACGGGTTGATTACCTGACCAAAGTTGCTAACAATTTTTGAGAAGTTTTCCTCGTCCCATAGTGGAATCGGGAGACCAATTATCTTTAACCAAGCCACACACTCAAATCGTAGATCGTATTCCCCCAATTTAACCCATTTGAACCAATCCGACCAGTAACTTTGATTATCCAAGAACTTCTTAGCTTCAGCAGCATACCTGAATTCTAACGCCAGAAATAAACCACCCAGATATTTCATCTTGACAGATATTCGTGATAATACCAATCTGGTTTCTTGCTAAATGATACGACATGTGTTTGCATTTTGGACCTTACTAGTTTTTCTGTATCTTCAAGTTAGGATTTAAAAGGGTTACATTAGTGGATGATGTTAATTAGGGGTCGGCATGATCTATTCAGTTTTGTGACATTGGAAAAAAATAAACCATCAATTTCTTGTTTTATTTTTTAGTTTTACTGAGTTTTTGTTTTTTTGTTTTTTGTTTTTTATTTATTCTTTTTCTTCATTAAAAATGTTGCTAAATTTAACAAAACAAATAATTTACTAAATAATAATAATACAAGCCAATGTATATGCATGCTTATTATTTAATTGTCAATACAAACCATAAATGTATTTAAAAAGTAAATTACAAAAATTATTGATATAGTTGTATGATTAGTGCACTGACATAGTGACATTCCAACTTTTTTATTTGTAACTGTAAGATTCTTAAGGTTCTATTTTGTTATGAAGATGGTCTATGTGGTTAAATTATCCATGTGAAATGCTCAAATACCCTTATGGTTTCTTTTTTTCTTAAAGTAAATTGCAATTAAAAAAAAGAAAAATGAAAAGACAAATCGTCCCGCTGTAACACCTAGTTTTTAGGAGATGAAAAATATTTAAAATAAAATAATTTAGTTTAAAAATAAAAAGTTAATACTAATTTCTTAAAAAAATTAAGTTTACGTGAAAGTTAAGTCAAAACTTGAATTCTTACGATCCTCCAAAATATGAATTCTTACGATCCCTTTACGTGGTTATCCCATCTTTGGAGGTTGCTTAATAATGTTTTCACCAGTGTCCTCTTCCTAAATTCATGTTAGATTCTTACGATCTTCCAACAACTTTTGGAACTCTTTGCACTAATGCTTCAGCTGTTGATCCGTCCTCTCGTGCTATGCAATCATTTGTTGTAGCATCCGTTGAATCTCTGTCAGTGTGGTCGGTTTTGGTTGTTCCCTAAAATTTCCAACATTGTCCTCATTGATGAGGACTATGTTGTTAGGCATCATAGTAGCCTCGACTTCGTTATGAAACACAACTGCTTCCTTGTCATCACCATTTTTTGCTACTTAATATCTTCATTTATTAATATCATAATGTAATAAAATACATACCATAACTGGAGTGTGTCACAAATACAAGCAATAGGCTTCATAGCATAGTTCACAATTCATATGATGAAAGAACTAATAGTGGTTCATATTACACATAAAGTTAGGTCTACTAGTGGTTTATAAGAATAAAGTAGAAACCATAACATATTTCACATAAGCAGGTAAGACAGAAATAGGTAAAGCACGCTATACCTAACATATTAGACTCATCTTGCTAGATTCACACCTTACTCATCTAAAGTTGAGGCCTAACAGTAATCATTGCATAATTCTCCTAAACGGATGCTCATACACCAACAACTGTGACATCCCCAAATTTGACAATTTATAAAAAAAGTTTATGCTAAAGTTTTAAGGAAAAAACCTTATTTGACAGCAAAATTTTCCATATTTTTAAAACGATTTTATTTCAAAACAAATGTTACTTCAAAACCTCATGAGATGTTAACTCAAACATCAAAACATTAGTAACTATAAACAAATAGCCAAACATACTACATAGACTAAAAGAATGTACCGTGAAATCTTAAAAAACCTCAAGAGTCTCTTAAGGCATCGTTAAGGCACCAACAAAAAGCCATCATATGAAACACACGTCAAAATAAAACGTCAGATCGGAAAGCCTGGTGAGAGACAAATGGTTGACTTAAACAAAAGCTATTTATATACAATCTTTTTATAAAGGTAAAACACAAAATAAACACATATTGCACATAATCATCATTTAGCATACTGTAAATCACACATCATAAACGTTATATATGTAAAAACCCACCCCACTCTTAGTCCACTGATCACCTTACATACTCAAACAACATCTGGGCCTTTTTCATCCTTCACCGCACATACTCAAACATAAACTGAACCTTTTTATTCCTCCTCTGTTTGCATTCCCTAGCTTCACCTCACACCTCCTAGTCTTTTTATGTCACTGGGCCTATTTCATTATTCATGCCCCCTTTTGTATATCGATAGGCCCGTTTCATCCCTTATGCCTCATTTGCATATACATGGGCATGTTTCATTCCTTATGGTGTCATATGTATCTGGGCCTGTTTCATGTAACACCCCAAACTTTCACACAATTTTTTTTCCCAAACTTATATTACAAATACTTTGTCTTACAAACCATTTAATTTTTACAAACGGGGCATCACAAGTTCGCATCATTACCATAGTTTAAACCTGTTTATTGCACGCTTTATACACTGAAAGCTACCGTCCCACACCACGCTCTTCTAACTCTTTTCTTGATTACCTGAGTACATAGCATTTAAAAAAAAATATACGTAAGACATAATGTCTCGTGAGCAATGTGGGTTTAGACCCAAAACAAATTTCTTATATTTCAATCATTCTCAAATTCAAAATATTCAATTTCCTATGAGCGCACCCATAGGTACTTCTTTTCATTTGTGAGCACATTCCTACGAGCGCACCCGTAGGTTTTATACGAGACGCACCCGTATAACTCCTCCCTCGACAACATGAAACGAATTCATCCATCAAGGTACCAATTAGACAACAACTTCGCGATGGGAGGTACCATCCCAGTAGTGTCTTTTGCCCACCCCTACCGCAGCAGGCCGTGATCTTTATCCGGATACTTATCAACTCATCAACATGGCTCAATCACCTTATTAATTCCTTGTATTTCTCAGTTATCTTTTCTGTATACATTGTACTTACTATTTCATAGTATCATTGCCAGTTTCACAAAACCATTTCCAGTTCCATAGAACCATTTTCATTTTCATTAAACCATTTCAATTTCCATAAAACCATTTTGACTCCCAAAATATTGTATATAAAATTCATCTCTTTGTATAAAAACCCATTTTTGCTATGTACTAAAAATCCACACATTACTCACCTCGGGCCGCCTAGGAGTTACTTAGCTTCTTGGACTCCTTTTTCTTTCACTTGATTAACCGTGTTTGAACCACCACCTATTATATACAAGATATACATTTATACTTGATTCATATATACAATAACTAACTTTACAGCACAAGAGTGCCATATTATGCAACTACGGGTCATAACGAAGCTTCAACCTTTATTAAACTAACTTTCTTTAATTTGTAAACTTTCCCGAAATACGCGTATTTTGCTACAGTACTCTCGGGAGGTCGTATTTCCATTTCGACAATTTTCCACAAAGTTTTGGACCATAAGGGACTTGTGTTTAAAATTTGAGGTCAAACAGACAAGTCTAACCCCAATTTCCAAAATCAAAACTAGCTTGGCAGAATGCTCACTGCATTTCTGCATTTTGGTGCAGGCGCAGGGTCGCGTTGCGACCTGTAGATATCGGGTCGCGATCTCCAAGTAGGTTGCCCTTTTTGGCGATTTTTCAACTACAATTTCACTATTCCCTTACATTAAGTTCTTAATACACGACTTAATCATTTTAGGGTCACTTCTCGGCCCTAAATAACAACTTACTTATAATTTTAAACCATAAAATCATCAATTCCATTCATTTGCTTGAAATTTTCCCGTAACACCCATTTTATACAAAAAATCAATTTGATGAATTTTCAAGCATGGAACTGATTTCTTACCTCTTTTATAACACTTTAAGCTTATTAGACCAATTGAAATAAGTTCCAAACTCAGAAACCCATTTCTAGGGTTCTTGAGCCCAAAAACTCAATTCTCATAATTTCAACAATATCCTTAAGAGATGTGTGTTCACTTAGTGTTTTAAACTTGTTTAGATGAAAGAAATCACAGGAACAACTTGAATCATGACTGTAAATTCAGATTTCAGTTTGTCCCGTGAAGAACACACATGCCTATGGTTCAAGAACTTGATCACTAACCTTATTTTTAGCTTGAAACCTTCAATTCCCCAACCAATTACTCCAACTCTCGCTTCACTTCTGCAGAACTTCAAATTCCCGTGCCTTCAAGTTCTCTCCCGAACGTTCTAAATAATTCTGGGAACTATGGGGGATTTTTTCTCCTATTTATATTCCATATTTTCAATTTAACCCCTC
Source organism: Cichorium intybus (assembly GCA_023525715.1). Classification (NCBI taxonomy): domain Eukaryota; kingdom Viridiplantae; phylum Streptophyta; class Magnoliopsida; order Asterales; family Asteraceae; genus Cichorium; species Cichorium intybus. Next base: position 36,293,459 of record CM042011.1, read on the forward strand.
TAGTTCTACCTCTTCCATTCTGACACCATAATCTAAGTTTTATTACATGAAGTTTCATTTCTTATATTATTGCCCCTCAAACACAAAATATTTTACATCAAGGTCCAGAACATGGCAAATATACTTATTTGCCCTTTTTTCACAACTTTACTATTACACACGGTTATTTTACATTTTATTGAAAATTTTGCGGGTTCTTACAATCTCCCCCCCTTAAGAGGATTCCGTCCTCGGAATCTCTTCATAGTTCGTGAAATCCGGGTATCTTTTCTTCATGTCTTCTAAAGTCTCCCAAGTTAAGTCTGAACTCGTTGAGTGTTTCCACTTGACTAATACTAAGTCAATTTCCTTGTTCCTCAACTTTTTGGTTCTCACTTCTAGCATTGCCTCTAGTTCTTCTATCAATTTATTCGGGGTCTCCACTTTTAAGTCTTCTAATGGAATAATGAGTTCACTCTTTCCAAAGTACCATTTCAGGTAACATACATGGAACGTATCATGTATACCACTCAATTCATGTGGCAATTCTAATTTGAAAGCTTGTTCACCAACTCTTTTTAGGATCTTGAAAGGTCCAATGTACCTTGGACTTAGTTTTCCTTTCTTTCCAAATCTTACTACACCTTTCCATGGTGATACTTTGAGCATCACTAGATCACCTTCTTTTAAGTTGTAAGGTCTCTTCTTCAGATCCGCATAACTCTTCTGTCTATCTTGAGCAGCTTTCATATTGGCTTGAATTATTTTAATCTTTTCATTTGTTATCCTTACAATTTCCGGTCCCGTCATTTTGGTCTCCCCCGCCTCTAACCAACATAGGGGTGTTCTACACTTTCTACCATATAGAGCTTCAAATGGTGGCATTCCAATACTGGAATGATAACTGTTGTTATAGGAAAACTCCACCAGTGGAAAATGTTCGTCCCAATTTCCACCAAAATCCATAACACACGATCGTAGCATATCTTCCACAGTCTTAATGGTACGTTCACTTTGCCCGTCTGTTTGGGGATGATAAGCTGTACTCATTTTAATTTTTGTCCCCAATCGTTCATGTAGTGCCTCCCACAACTTTGAGGTAAATCGTGGATCTCTATCAGACACAATCGACAAAGGAGCTCCATGAAGTCTTAAAACCTCATCAATGTATATTTTTGCTAACGTTTCCAGCTGTGTAGTTTCTTTAATTGCCAGAAACATAACACTCTTGGTCAAACGATCAACAATGACCCATATGCAATTGTGACCCCTTCTAGTTCTCGGCAATCCAACTATGAAGTCCATAGTTATATCTTCCCATTTTCCCGTTGGAATTTGCAGAGGTTGAGTATTTCCATACGGGGCTTGATGTTCCGCTTTCACCTGTGCACAAGTTGCACATTTAGAAATGTACTTAACTATTCTTTTCTTCATTCCTGGCCACCAATACTGTTCTTTGAGATCCCGGTAGGTTTTCGTACTCCCTGGGTGAATGGAATACTTTGACTTATGAGACTCTTCTAAAATCAGTTTTCTCATTCCACCAGCCTTTGGTACCCATACGCGGTTCCTGACTGTCTTCAATCCCTGAGTATTTTCTCCAAACACCAAATCTTTCCCAGTTTTTCTTTCTTTAATTCACCACTTTCTAATGCTTGCCTTTGAGCGTCTTTAATTCTTTCTATTATACTTGATTTCAACTCTATCCGCACCAACCTTTCTTGACTCTTCTTTTCATGAATTTTCCTGCTTAAAGCGTCCGCTACCACATTTGCTTTTCCAGGGTGGTAGGCAATTTCACAGTCATAATCATTTATCAATTCCAACCACCTACTTTGCCTCATATTGAGTTCCTTCTATAGGAATACATACTGCAAGCTTTTGTGGTCCGTGTACAAAGTACACTTTGTTCCGTATAAGTAATGCCTCCAGATTTTTAGTGCAAACACAATTGCTGCCAGTTCCAAATCGTGTGTTGCATATATTGTTTCTGGTTCTTTCAGTTGGCGAGAAGCATACGCTATCACTTTTCCCCGCTGCATTAATACACAACCCAATCCTCTGTTCGAGGCATCACTGTATACCACAAAATCTTCGGTTCCTTCAGGTAAAGTAAGAACCGGCGCATCACATAACTTCTCTTTTAGTGTCTCAAATGCTTTCTCTTGTTCCGCTCCCCATTCAAATTTCATCCCTTTTCTTGTTAGCTTCGTAAGAGGTACTGCAATTCGATAAAAATCTTGGATGAATCGTCGGTAGTACCCGGCGAGTCCAAGAAAACTTCTTACTTCTGTCGGGGTTTTTGGCTTTTCCCACTTCATCACTGCTTCCACCTTTGCGGGATCCACTTTGATTCCTTGAATAGAGACAACATGCCCAAGAAACTGCACCTCCCTTAACCAAAACTCACACTTTGAAAACTTCGCATACAACTTCTCTTTCTTCAGAACTTCCAATACCGTCCTCAAATGGCTTCTATGTTCCTCCGCAGTCTTCGAGTAGATAAGGATGTCATCAATAAATACGATAACAAACTTATCGAGGAACGGTTTACACACCCGATTCATTAAATCCATAAAAATTGCCGGGGCATTCGTCAAACCAAAATGCATGACTAAAAATTCATAATGCCCGTATCGAGTGCGGAAAGCGGTCTTCTCAACATCTTCATTCCTTACCCGTACTTGATGATAGCCGGATCGAAGGTCAATCTTGGAAAAATAATCAGCGCCTTGAAGTTGGTCAAATAGATCGTCTATGCGTGGTAACGGGTAACGATTTTTAATAGTGATTTTGTTGAGTTCACGGTAATCAATTCACATTCGCATCGAACCATCCTTCTTTTTGACAAACAGCACCGGTGCACCCCAAGGTGACGAACTGGGGCGTATAAAACCTTTATCGAGTAATTCTTGCAACTGGGACATCAACTCTCGCATTTCAGTCGGGGCTAAACGATATGGAGCACGAGCAATAGAAAAAGCTCCGGGTACAAGGTCAATTCAAAATTCGACTTGTCTCTCTGGTGGTAAGCCGGGTAAGTCATCTGGAAAAACTTCAGGGTACTCTCTCACCACATCAATATCACCCACGGTTTTCTTTGCTTTATCTTCTGCTATCACATACGCTATATAGGAAGAACATCCTTTTACCAAACACCTTCGTACTTTCGCTGCACTGATAAAACTTGACATTCTTTTAGGTTTCTCACCATAAATGTAGACTTTACTACCATCTGGAATCTTCACCGACATGACTTTCTTTCCGCATGCAATTTTTGCGTCATTGGCTCCAAGCCAATCCATTCCAATAACAATATCAAAAGTCTTGACTCCAATCGGCAGAAGATTTAAGGAAAATTTCTTGTCATCAATACTAAGTTCACAGCCGCGGTACACGTGTTTTATCTCCACCTTCTTACCACTCGCCAATTCGACCTCACAAACATAATCTAACGGTTCTAACGGTACATTGAGTTTTAAACCAAATTCATGGGATACAAATGAGCATGTAGCACCAGAATCAAATAACACGTAAGCAGGCATCTGATTAATTAGTAAGGTACCTGAGACAACGTCTTGTGTCTCCTTTGCTTCCTCCCGTGTGAGCTGGAAGGCGCGAGTCTTTACTTTTTGAGGTTCCGTCTTCTTGTGTGCAATTGACACCATTGTTTCACCACTTTTCTTCGGGCAATTGTAGCTGTAGTGCCCCTTTTCATGACAAGAAAAACACTCAACTACGATAAGCTTCGGGTAAGTACATTCTCTAGCCCTGTGACCGACTCTTCCACAGTTGAAACATGCTGAGCTTCCCGTTTTGCATTCTCCCGTATGTTCTTTTCCACACTTTTCACAAGTCTTCCGGTTACCCTGTTTAGACGACATAACCACTGACTTTTAGACGACATAACCACTGACTTTCCCTTCTTGCTCCAACTACTACTTCCACTACTAAATTTACGTTTGTCTCCAGAAGTTTGCCTCTCCATCGTTCTACGCTTCCACACATCCTCAACATTCCTTGCTGCCACAAATGCATCATCCATTGTTTCTGCCCGCTTCACCTCCAATTCATATTCCCATGGTAAGCCTTTCACGTAGTGATTAATTCGAGCCCGCTCCGTGGGATAGATATTCCCCACAAACGGCAGCATATCGCTAAACTTCTTAGTGTATTCAGCGACAGACAGACTACCCTTTTTCAGAGTAAGAAATTCATCTTCAAGCTTCTCTATGTCTCGGAGGGGACAATATTTGTTTTTCAAACGGGTAGTAAATTCGGTCCACGGCCATTTATAAATCACGTCTTTCCCAAGCAACTCATATAAAGTATTCCACCAGACCAACGCGTCATCCTTCAATAACCGTGAAGCATAATAAACTTTATCCTTTTCGTGACATTTGCTAACCTCCAATACCTGCTCCGTCTCCCGTAACCACCGCATCGTAACCTTGGGTTCAAAACTGCCATAATATTTCGTATGTTTACATGCAAGAAATGATTTGAAGGTACACCTCTTTTTATATTCCGTCCCCACACTATCTTCCTCTGTAAGAGAATCTCCATTAGTAGGTCTCCAAGAGGCATCATCCATAGAAGGATTAGGGTGTGGTTCTCCCAGCCGAGTATTCATCATCTGATGCATGTCTTCTCTCATTTCAGTCTTTAAGTTGCTGATAAGATTTTGTATGGCCTCCAGGGTCACAGGTGGAGGTTGCGGTATTGGGTTTGGCATAGCACCCATATTGTCCGCATCATTGACGGGAATACTCCCATGAGATGGAGTACGAGTCACTGCCCGTCCCTCACTTGAAAGGTTATGATCACCGCTCTCCATTTACTATATAAAATAAATAAGATTCACATTTGTTACTCCACATAAATATGTTTATCAATATATCCGAAAGCTGTAGCATGTGATCTTCCTATGGAACTTATGTTCCCAAATACCTCTCTCCTAATTCCCACAACTAGTTTCCTCAGGTTTCCATTGTGACTTCACCATTTCCAATGCATATCCTGTGATTATAATAATACGGGCCCAATATTATTTTAACCACCTATATGCTTTGGCTATGGTGTTATCACAAGACTCCCTGATTCACCGGTTTCTGTGGGATTCAACACTATAAATTATCGACACTACCCCGTTGTCTAGTACCATAGTGCCATTACTTTTCTTACTATTAATCCAATAGTTTAAGCCTATGATGGTTACCCAACCTAATTCGTTTAAACCATGACTCTGATACCAAATTGTAACACCCCAAACTTTCACACAATTTTTTTTCCAAACTTATATTACAAATACTTTGTCTTACAAACCATTTAATTTTTACAAACGGGGCATCACAAGTTCGCATCATTACCATAGTTTAAACCTGTTTATTGCACGCTTTATACACTGAAAGCTACCGTCCCACACCACGCTCTTCTAACTCTTTTATTGATTACCTGAGTACATAGCATTTAAAAAAATATACGTAAGACATAATGTCTCTTGAGCAATGTGGGTTTAGACCCAAAACAAATTTCTTATATTTCAATCATTCTCAAATTGAAAATATTCAATTTCCTATGAGCGCACCCATAGGTACTCCTTTTCATTTGTGAGCACATTCCTATGAGCGCACCCGTAGGTTTTATACGAGACGCGCCCGTATAACTCTTCCCTCGACAACATGAAACGAATTCATCCATCAAGGTACCAATTAGACAACTACTTCGCGACGGGAGGTACCATCCCAGTAGTGTCTTTTGACCACCCCTACCGCAGCAGGTCGTGATCTTTATCCGGATACTTCTCAACTCATCAACATGGCTCAATCACCTTATTAATTCCTTGTATTTCTCATTTATCTTTTCTGTATACATTGTACTTACTATTTCATAGAATCATTTCCAGTTTCACAAAACCATTTCAAGTTCCATAGAACCATTTTCATTTTCATTAAACCATTTCAATTTCCATAAAACCATTTTGACTCCCAAAACATTGTATATAAAATTCATCTCTTTGTATAAAAACCCATTTTTGCTATGTACTAAAAAATCCACACATTACTCACCTCGGGCCGCCTAGGAGTTACTTAGCTTCTTGGACTCCTTTTTCTTTCAATTAATTAACCGTGTTTGAACCACCACCTATTATATAAAGGATATACATTTATACTTGATTCATATATACAATAACTAACTTTACAGCATAAGAGTGCCATATTATGCAACTACGGGTCATAACTAAGCTTCAACCCTTATTAAACTAGCTTTCTTTAATTTGTAAACTTTCCCGAAATACGCGTATTTTGCTACAGTACTCTCGGGAGGTCGTATTTCCATTTCGACAATTTTCCACAAAGTTTTGGACCATAAGGGACTTGTGTTTAAAATTTGAGGTCAAACTGACAAGTCTAACCCCAAATTCCAAAATCAAAACTAGCTTGGCAGAATGCTCACTGCATTTCTGCATTTTGGTCCAGGCGCAGGGTCGCAACGTGACATGTAGAGATCGGGTCGCGATCTCCAAGTAGGTTGCCCTTTTTGACGATTTTTCAACTGCAATTTCACTATTCCCCTACATTAAGTTCTTAATACACGACTTAATCATTTTAGGGTCACTTCTAGGCCCTAAATAACAACTTACTTATAATTTTAAACCATAAAATCATCAATTCCATTCATTTGCTTGAAATTTTCCCGTAACACCCATTTTATACAAAAAATCAATTTGATGAATTTTCAAGCATGGAACTGATTTCTTACCTCTTTTATAACACTTTAAGCTTATTAGACCAATTGAAATAAGTTCCAAACTCAGAAACCCATTTCTAGGGTTCTTGAGCCCAAAACCCCAATTCTCACAATTTCAACAATATCCTTAAGAGATGTGTGTTCACTTAGTGTTTTAAACTTGTTTAGATGAAAGAAATCACAGGAACAACTTGAATCATGACTGTAAATTCAGATTTCAGTTTGTCCCGTGAAGAACACACATGCCTATGGTTCAAGAACTTGATCACTAACCTTATTTTTAGCTTGAAACCTTCAATTCCCCAACCAATTACTCCAACTCTCGCTTCACTTCTGCAGAACTTCAAATTCCCGTGCCTTCAAGTTCTCTCCCGAACGTTCTAAATAATTCTGGGAACTATGGGGGATTTTTTTCTCCTATTTATAGTTCCATATTTTCAATTTAACCCCTCTAGTTCTACTTCTTCCATTCTGACACCATAATCTAAGTTTTATTACATGAAGTTTCATTTCTTATATTATTTCCCCTCAAACACAAAATATTTTACATCAAGGTCCAGAACATGTTAAATATACTTATTTGCCCTTTTTTCACAACTTTACTATTACACACGGTTATTTTACATTTTATTGAAAATTTTGCGGGTTCTTACATTTCATCCATTATGCACTTAAGCCTATTTCATCCTTCATGCTCATGCATATTCCTAGGCTTGTTTTATCCCTCATGAGTTAACCTTACTAGGAAAGACTTATCTAGAGTTGTCTACACCCCCTCAGACTCCTTCATTCCATATTGTGTCTGGAACATACAATCTCACCTTACCCCATGAACCCCATATATGCACATAATTAACATAACACCTTAAAATCATTTAGCGTACAACTTCATACAATATAACTTTATCATCAAGCACGAAATCATCAAAATCAACATATGTCGTAATAAAACTCATCATAACACCTTATAAAATAACAACTGGCATGCAATCACATTTTCATCATAAACCATCATAAAAGCACACAAATTAACATATAACTCTTTCCTTAATATGTATCTTCTCATATACCCATATATGTATCACATAAATTCACGTAGACCACAAAAACCAATATACTCGCCTTATTATTTCCCAAATAGATAACATTTTTTTTCCAACTTGTAACCACCATATATAGTTAAAGATACATAAACATAAATACAATTATATTCAATTTATGTCTTAATACTTAGGTTATAGATAATAACCTAACATCACTTTCTACTTAAATAATAAAGGTACTAACTCGACCAATGTTTAGTGTTCGAATCATAACTCAGAATCCTTACTTCGATTGTTCTGATTCTAGTGGCTCTTGAAAGGTAATAACATTTACTACAACTTTCATCTCTGGTGGTGTTTCATAATTCAGTCCCACTCTTTCTCTATGTTGCATACAAGATCAGAGGAAGTTGATATCTTCTTGGTTTATATAATATATCGGGACAAAGTCAAACAAAACGGGTTGTTTCCTTTTGTTCTGGTCTATCTTAAGAATATTGATGATAGATAGGGTCTATTACTAACCCCAACCACAAAAAACAAGGTTTTGAACACCTTAATACGTCAGAAGCACATAAACAAAAGGGCTATTCAATTAGGGTTTCCGTTTCCACATAAGAGCAATTTTATGTAATCCTTGCTTTAAAGCTATATATATTCACATTATAGTAGCTCAATACAAAGTCAGTGTATATTTATATGTTTTATTCATGTGGTGTGAGTGATTGTAAGCCATACGGAGAGCCAAACACACTCAGACACCTCAAACACATACATAACTAAACACAAAACCCTAAACTTTGTGTTTTTTAGCATGTAATATCATACAAATATATTCTAACAACCCAATATTACATAAAATAATATGGACTAATTATTTTTTCTATTTTAGGGGGTTCATTAGGGTTTTTCATGTATTACATAACATATAATGCATTCGGGACATAATTAGCCAATATAAGTTTGCTTATTGAGTGTAAATCACGAATGCAGAAGCAAGACAAGTCCCATACATGTTATCTAGAAAGAAAAAAGGTCGATATAGGTCTAAAAGGATGTTTTTTGACTTTAAACCATTTGGGACCAAAATAAGCTATCAATGTCCTTTTCATGACTCATGGACATTTACATTTATTATAAATACAATGATCATCTAATTTTACATCCTAACTGAAATAAAAAAGGCCAAGAACAGCCTGGTGGTCTTATAGAAAGAAGGGTAAAACACAAATATACTGATAGTTTATGTTTTCATAACTAGTTTCGCGATCAAGAGGGGCATCATGGGCATCAAATACGTAGGAAATAGAAGTAGGAAAAATTAGAAGGCCTACGTGAATCCTTCTACTTTGTCTTTAGGCCACAAAGTTTCACAAGAACCCTCAATCTCTCTCTCTCTCTCTCTCTCTCTCTTTCTCTATCTATCTCTCTCTCTCTCTCTCTCTTTATGATTAAAAGTTAATACTTATATATAAGATTAAATGGTTAGTCTTACCGCAAGTAGGCCTCATTCACAAAACTGTCCTATAAAGAGGGTATAAGGCGACTGCCTATAAAATGGCAGTCTAATGGGTATCTACTCTTACCCACCGCTCTCCTGGTCAGTCGAGTGTCGTTAGCCGAACGGCTTTGATAGAACCGCTAAAGCCTCTTAAAAGTATAATGCTATAATTGAAAGTACTAGAACTTTAAACAAATCTCAATCTAGTTACTTTAGGTTTTAAAAATGGGAATTGGTGCTAATCCATGAAATTGCACATTGCAATTTGTGAAACATTGGTGGAGCGTGTGTGGTTAACCGGCACACCAATAGGGGTTCACAAAGACCTGCAATGAGTTTCTCGATTTTGTCATTATTAACGGAGCGTGTGTGGTTAACCGGCACGTTAATTAGAGATGGCAATTGACTTCGAGAGTACCGAGTGAATTTGTATGGTTATTCACACCCGGTTTGTGATCCTCGGCATCCCAGTCACAAACAGTGAGGCACATCCGAGACTAAACATGCCATTGAATAGTTCAATGTGTCTCAACAGATCTAGGAATTTCATAAGATGAAATCGATAAGTGTATTATCTACCTTAATGACCATTATGTTGTGATTACGGCATCCCTCTTCGCACCATAGTTGGGGTATTTTGGGTCCTAGCCTTAATAAATAATAAATTGGGTAATTATTTAAAAGGATTAATTAAACTAATAAAATTCTGTTCATTGTAGATGTCTAAAATAAGTGTCTATTCTCCTCCCTCTCCTCCTTCACCCATTTCTGAGAGCTTCAGAATGAACCTGCTACATATGGTAAAGCCGACTGGCCTGAACTATATGGTATAGCTTCATAAATAGAGAATAGTTCTTTGTTTTGCTGGCAAGCCATATCTGACTGAGTGTCCGCTCCCCAAAGCATGACATCACACAGTAACTTGTGATGAGCATGACTCCTTGATTGTTAAGTCAAGGAAAGTTTGTTGCCTAATACTATTGATCATTGACCCCGAGTTCCGTAGGAATTTATAATTTCTGGGGTCAGATAAGTTAACACAGCCAGCTGTGGATAAATTCAATGAACTGGTTGAGAAAGGACGAGCTAAGATCTTCAAAGAGTTTAAAGTGTGCAGGAAGTAGCTCCAGTTCACATGTTCTCAAGACTGAGAGACACATAGGTGAACTGTATAAATTTGGTTTCCTTTTTTATCGGGAGTTAAAGCATTAGCTCGACTCGCTGATCCGTTCATCCTGATGTACAGGAAGGGAAACCAGATAAGACAATCGTGGATATGCATTCAATGTTGACTCTGTATGAGTCGTTCAAAGAGAAGCATAGTTCCATTGATTCAGCTGCTTCGGGATTGAGTCCAGTAATAAGACACATCAAGAAATGATCCAGATCGTCTGGACCGGTTCCTCGATGTTTCAAACTGGGAATCCACGGGGTGGGATACAGTCACGAAAGATTGGAAAATGCTCCGAAGCCGAACAGTTTGGCAACTCAGGAATATCTTAAAACTCAGAACACATGATCCTTAATTCCTTGATACAGGATGTGTTTCTCACATTTGTTCTGTATGCATGGACTTTGTAGGATGTAGGATGTTGTTGTATAGGAGCATATTCAGATTGGATCTGAAGCTCATGCAGTTTTAGAGTTTAGTTAGATGTTGAAATCATGTTATTAGCTTATTAGATGCGTATGACATTGTCTATCATATAATACATTGTTCAAGGATTTTGTTTTAATGAAATTGTCAATTTTCTTTTAACACATGTTGTTTGAAATATCCTTGAAATGTTGTATGATTGTGTTGAATGCATGATTAGTAATAATTTGAATATTGATACATCCAAAGTGTTTGGAGTTAGGAATTGTGTCCCTTATGATTGTTAAGATAAATGTTATAAGAATCAATTCAACCAAAGGTCCAGTTGGACAGGACCTTGGAATCACTTGACTTAGAGTCACTTGATGAGTTGAGTTCTTAATGTGTCAAAAAATGAATAAACCAAAGATCCAGTTGGACAGGATTTTGGAATCATTTGACTTAGAGCCGTATGATGATTAAGTTCTTTATAAAGCACATGTAGCAAGAAATGAATCACCCAAAGATCCAAAGGATAGGATTTTGGAATCAATTGACTTAGAGTCAACTGAAGATTGCAAGTCTTGAACAGAATTAACAAAGTCATAAGTTTACATAGAGATGTAAAAGAGATTGAGATTAGGAGCAATGGACACATCAGTTGATGTGTAATGCTCGAATCCTCAAATAGAATACAATTGGTTGTACTCCGCGATATTTGTCAATCGGTATGACGAATATGGCTTCGCTTATCAGAATAAGTGATTGAATTGAAACCTTGAACAGTTCAAGGACTTCAAAGGAAGTACAAGATCCACAGAACCTGAGTGACAACATAAACTGGGAAAATGTTTCACAGTTATTCTCTTCCAAGAATATTAATAGTTATAATGTGTCTTAGGGAAGATGATGGAGCACTGGTCGAAACAGTTCGATCCTCGATGTATGATATACATTGCCAATCAGTTTCCAAGAAATACTATACCAGTCAGACCATATAAACCATATTCCAACCACATCCTTCGACTAAGTAGGTTTTGCAGACACTGTCTGAAATGTAAAGCTGGGATTGTCCCACTTGTACATTGGAAGTCCAGGGTCCTGTAGTGTTTATCCGAACCTCATGACTAGCCTGAACCTGATCAGAAATGTCATTTCACTGGCTATCCCGCTGTACCTGAAAAAGAAAGAGCTATTTTAGAAAGAACTCATGTTCTAAGGAAACAGTGGGAGTTGGGACAGTCCTGAATGAGTTCAGGATTAGCCAAGTGAAAGAACCTTTAGTCATCACTAGGCTTAGAGCAGAAATCATATTTCTGTTTTAAAACTGACATAATCTTCTCTTGACCAGTAGTACTGATCACCATCATAAGTAGTTATGATCGGGGTGACATACCGATTGGTGGTAAAACACTATAGTTGGTACGAATTAGCAATCCGACTACTTGGAAGCATTGGTGAGCCTGGTTGCTGCCAATTAAGAGAACCTTAGAACGAGATACAGTCTATGTGACAGTTTGATTGATTTTACAACTGGTCTAAAAACCAGTGGGAGTAATTGAATCATCAAAAGAAATCAACATGGACAGAAACGTACCTTCAGAACATCTGGTTGAGTGAGACGATACTCAGAGTCAAGAAATTGACTCCGAGAGAAGCACTCTCAATAGAAGATGAAATCCGAAAGGATACTGCATATTATAAGTCGTTAGTGGAGTGCGTGTGGATCACCGGCACACTAATGGGGACTCACAAGAGTATGCCAGTATAAAGGTACGTGGGCCCGGGATTACCCCATGGGCATCTCGCAAGAAAGGATATTCAGATTCTCAAAATATGCCAAAGGATTGGATTTTGAGAAAGGGCTGAAAGATATCCATTAAGATGTCAGAAAGGTTTGGATTCTCAAAAATGTGCCATAAGCTCTGGATTTTGTGAATAGTCCATAACCGTGTCAAAGCCAGTGGGAGCGTCGCTATTATCTATCTCCATATGTGTGTTACATAATGCTTCTAGGAAACGTCTCTTTTCATTACAAAGTATAACGACTTTGTGTTAAGAGACGAATCACTATGAAAGACTTAATAAAGATACGGCATGCTCAGGTGGTTACAAACGTCTATGAGATAGATCGAAACTCTGCCAAGATGATCTTGATGAGACTCAAGATGCATAGCTCAGGAAAGGAGTTTCCTGTCATTGCAAATTGTGATGATTTGGCATGAGAGATATAAAAGGTGCAACATACTCACATAAACCATTGACATATATCATATAGATGTTGTCATCAGTATAGACCTGGTAATAGTAAGCATGATCTTGATAAGATTCAAGATGCATGAGAAAAAGTCTCCGAAAGGATATAGTTATTAAAAGTCGTGACACAAGGATTATAAGTAATCCTAAGATTCCAAAATGGTTTGGAATAGGACTAGATCGAATCCAACAAGTTTCTTGGATCGATCAGAAGTGTCATGAACATGTCTTGATGACTTAATGCTTAGAGCATACTGAGTCAGATTCAGGATATGACCTGGCTGGGAATACTTAATGGATTTTGTACATACGTGAGAAATCATTGGAAAATGATTGGGGTGAATGTTGATAACAATTTGAAAAGAGTTTTCAAATAAGGACTTAATGGTTAAAGAATTTCGTTGGCATTCCGATGGAGCGCGTGTGGCTCACCGGCACATCGTAACACCTCGAAATAGTATTAGGGTGCAGTCATGTGAACTAAAGATCTCGAGAACCATGGAAAGTCACAGTACATAGAATGGAGTTGTTGGTGACCAAATTGAAATATCATCGGAAGGATATCCGATCGGATGAAGTGTATAAGTGTATAACATTTGGATACATGGAAAGAGTGAAATGTCAAGTAGACATAGATACATAACACGAATTAAAAAGTTTAAAAGGAATCTAGAAACCGATAATAGTTTTATGTAAAATCCGACTTGGTGATTACCTCGTGGAGACTTGGTAATTAGGCAAGAGTAGCCACCAGTCAGATTTTATGTTTCAATTTTGCATGTTTCACTTCCCGAATAATTTGATTATTCAAAGGTCCACAGTCGCTCATACTTTTCGGGAGTAAGTATGAACGAAGACTGTCGTGAATTGGTTTATAGATTGTCTAAGGAGTTAGACATTGCAGTAAGACTGCTACAACGTTCACGAGTACTTAGAAATAGAGATTTGAGTATTGGATAAACCCGCGCTCAATTGATTGCTTCATGGATTACATCATGAGCAATGATTGAGACGATAATATCCTATGATCTTAAAGCGGAGACATATGAGTTGAAATTTGCTAGTCGGTTGTGCATTGATAACGCGTAAACGCATCGGTAACTCGATGTTATAAAACGCATTGTTGTGTACGATTTTGACAAGTAAAAGACACAAGCATATGAGTCAAAGCTTATTCGTTACTTGACCCTGATGGGAAACAGATATCTGTAGGCCGCTCGATGATTTTGAAGTTGACTAAAGTGCTGGCCAGCCTGGACTAAATTGATGTGTTCAATTAGAAGTCCGAAAGTCATAAGCAGAATCGGAAATCGGGAAACAGAGTATCAGACAGAGATTGATCTCAATCCATGTCTCGTGTCTGAAAATATCTTGTTGGACGAAGGATCATATGATCACTTATCTGTGGATAGAACTGACTAGGTCAGAGTTCGGCAGCAGTTTCTAGGAAGCTGCAAGTTGTTTATTAATCAGAAGATAAATTAAAGGCATAGACTTATCCAATTGGGAGACTGTTGGATTAGGTGTCTAAGCCATTGCTTTATATTTATATTTATCTTGTTAATTGAAGCAAAGTCCATTTGGGTTGACCTCATAGCTGGAGGTTAGGATAGAATTCAGTATAGTAAAAGGATGATTTATTAATTGTTTAATAAATCAATAGAATTAATTAAATGATTTATTAATATATTTAAGTGTTAATATATTAATTAGAAACTATAATAATTAATTAAGATTTAATCTATAATTAATTTGATTTAATTCAGTGATTAAATTAATTAATTAAAAGTGCAAGGACTGGTTTGTATTTATTTAATAGTTGAATAAATAACTGGCCAGTGGAAAGGGGCCAAAAGTGGCGCCACCATGGAAGGATTCTCCATGGTTGGCGAAACCCTATTAGGGTTTAGAAAAGGCTTGGTCCATTTAGTCAGCAGGTTGCCCATTTAGAGGCTACTTAGGGTTTCAGTTGTAACCCTTGGAAGCTATAAAAGGAGGCACCTGGCCACCCTAAAACCTGCGCCATTTTCACCAAGAAAACTCTGCTGGATTGTCTTCTCCATTGCTTGGGTGTGACTTCATTTGAGACAGGATTTTTTTGCTGCTAGCTTCAAGAACAAGATCAAATGGTTGGTTAATTTCTTATTTGATCTTTAGAAATAATTGTTGGCTTTAGGATCCTAGATTTATTATCTTCATAGAAGAAAATATAGATCTTTCTAGGGTTGCATGTGAACCATAATATTTGTTTGTTCATTGTTTGCTAGAAAACCTTTCAATAGCGACATACATATACTTCTATATGTTTGTATTAGGGTAGGATGCATGTTTTGTTGTCATACAATGAGGATACAGGAGTAAATTCCCATTTATCATGCAACTAGACCCATAATAACACTTTTAGTCCTTGAGGTTTCAGCTTTTGTCAGCTTTACCCAAATTCATGATACTTTATGAAATTACAATCAAGTGCCCCCCCCCCCCCCCCCCCCCCCAAAAAAAAAACTTTCATCATATTATGGTTTAATGAAATCGTACTTTTCTAAAATTTAAATAATACCCCTTGAACTTTCTATAATTCCATTTGGACCAATTTTAAACAATTAGTTTCACTTTAGTTCCTTTTTATGACATTTTCACCCTAAATTATTTTAAATGTCACAAATCCCTTTTAATTTAATTAAATCAATTAAACTCTTTTAAATATTAATTAAGTCCTTTAAACATTAATTAAACCATTTTAAATATTAGTTAAATGTTATTTTCCCCTTATAATATTTATTTAAATAACATTTGCACGCTTAAAATATTTATTCAAATATTACACGACCCCTTTTAATACAATTTAAATTATCATATTTGATGATTTTAATTATTCGTAAATAACTAATTATACAACTTTGGTCCTTAAATACGTAGCCCGGATCCGTGAGCGTTACGTCCACTCTACATTTTCTAGTAAGAATAATTGTTTTTGATTTTTATGTTGGATACATATTCATTTATTATTAATTTCACTATCAAGCTTATTGTTTGGTGACTTAATATGATAATGTTGTATGATTAGAAGATAATTGAGTTTCATAAAGTAAAAATTAGCGTACAATATTTGAATCACTTTTGCTACTCAAGAATTTAACTCTAACATTTAGTCAATAACTCAGTATTATATAACCTTTTGAATATTGTTACAATGATTAATCTAGTTTTATTTGTTTTTAAAAATTTCAATGTATATCCGATAAACAACATAAGTTTTTCTCTTGGGGATAAAGGGTTTGAGTTATTAATAAATTATATTGTAAAGTGTCTTGCTACTATGAACAAATTATCCACAATAATATGTTTCATACAGATAATATTTGTATTATTATTAGTATGTGTTATTTTCTATTTAATTTTAGATTTTTGAGGTAATTCATGTAAATATGTTTTCTGATGTTTTAAAGTTCAACTATCTACGTGTAACACATAAATAATGTTGGATCTACCATCGATTTTGGTTAAATTAACATGAGTTATCATTGACTTACAAAATATAGTTATAAAATTTGGTTCGAATTTTTTGATAAAAACTTTATTATTGATGTGTCATTTCACCAAATTTGATCACCGGTTTATAATGAATCTGACATATTTAGATTAAAATGTTTCAATTTCAATTCTGATTTGTCAATATTTTTTCTTCACACAATTTTAACTTGGACAACATACAGACACGTCTATTTTATACAACTAATTGTGGCACTATAGCGGTAAGAAAATTGAAAATCATAAAGAGAGATGAGTTTCAAGTTTGGGCATCATCTTCATTATATCAAGGAGATAGCGATTTACCTATACGTCGACCCTGATTCCCTCTTTTCAATTACCTAGTTGGCTAGTTCTGCTCTACTGCAGGATTTTTTGGGTGTTATATTTGTTCTCATCTTAATTAGATCTTGTTAGCTGCTTTATCTTCTGATTGTATTCTCAAACTTGGTTGTATTGTAAGCTCCCCGCTTACTTCTTTTTTATATAATCTAATTGCTGTTCAAAAAAAAAAAAAAAAAAAAAAAAAAAAACCTATACGTCGACCATGGGACCGTGAATATTGGCCGTTTATCTTCAGGTGGTTTTGCATGGTTTTCAAAACATCCGCGTTTAATCTTTGTAATCATATAATATTCTACCGACACAAGTTTCATAAACGAATGATCACTAGATTAAGATTTGTTATGTGTATACCTATTCACGATTTGAATGAATGATACCATCTCCCTTGTATTTTAGTTTATCAATTTTCCAATCTTGATATAATTTGTTCCCTCAAATGATATCATTTGGGTCCATTTGATAATGCAATATAACCTTATTAATAAAATGCGACTTTTCACAAGTTCAAAGAATATGGGCGATCACCTATGACCTATGTGTTGTCTTCCACAAAAAAAAAAAAAAAAACAAACCCTAATTAATTGGGCCTACCGGGCCATATCCAACACAATATCACATTGGCCCACCCTCTTTCATAAGTCACTTTCTTATATCTTTGTAAGTTCTGTATGTTCACGTGACGTGACTTCACACCCTAAATAAACACATTTATTATGCATTATTGTATTTTATTTGACAATATTGATTAATTATTGAATTTATAGATAATCTTAAAAGGGAACCATTACAGTAGGTAACACTGCAGGAAAAGGGATAAAAATCAAGCAACGTTTTATAATCGTCGTAACAAAATATGTTTAGGGGAAGAGTTTAAAAATTCCGCTATTTAAGTGATACGAGTAGCAAATAATTTAATTGTATTAAGTAGTTATTTTGTGATATACTTATTTTTCCTATTTAACAGTTTACCGTAATGTCTACTGATATTTTAGTTTTACTCATCTAAACACGACTCTCATATCTTCTTCTGATTCATAATATAATATTTAACTGATTTTGATCCATGTAAATGTAACCATTAGAAAAGAAATATTATTATTTCACGATGTAGTGGTGTTATTTTAGTTCATATTAAATAAATAAGCTATTCATACAAATACTATTACTCTATTTGTGGTTCTCAATTTCAACATTTTTTAAGGAGGGAGGCTGATGAGGTCATGAAGAGGTTGGCTCATGTCTCAATTTTTATATAATTAATAGAGAGATTTTGAATTTTAATATAAAGTTATGCATTACGAATATCTTAGCCTAAAATAATATTAACAATCAACTTATTTTTTTGATTGATTTTTCTTACTCAAATAGTACGGAGAAAGAGTGGTTAAGAAAGACCAAAATGATTTGGCGGCAGGTCAAAGTCTTAATGTTGGGTTATCTACTTCATAATCCTATTAACATTTAATTTTCTACTTAAATTAAATACAAAAGGCTTCACAAATTTTTTTTTAAATTAGATTAGTTTGACTTTTCATATCTCTCTCATCTTCCGTTGTCGGATCATTTCGTGTTACATTTTATGGAACAAATTTGCACAATGCCTTTTAGTCATGTTTTCTTGTTAATTAGACGTTTCTTCAAACTGAAATAATTAAATTATTCATATTTAATCTTTTTGAATTGAAAAAAAATCTTGATTTGGCCTCCTCCCTCGATCTTCATCATTTTGATTTGGCCTCCTCCCTCGATGTTCATGATCACATAAAAAACGCACACCGGATACAAAGCTCCATTGCTTCTTCGCTAATCCCGATCCATCGAGTTATTGATAAGTACAAAACTAAACAAGTCACGCTGCCGCTAAGGGTCTGTTGCTGATAAAGCTAGACAGCGCGTGATCCACTTTGACGATCATCAGATTCATGTGCTGATGCTAATCAATCCAACAGTCATCCCTCTTGGCCCCTCTTTATATCTTTTGTCTATATTTTCTTGATCGTTCCTCCCCCTCAAATCCCCCCCCCCCCCAACATTTCCTATTATCACGATGATACACACAATCGTTTTCACCTCTGTAAATCGAACCAAAGGTCCTGCAAATCAATACAACCTTACAGAACATGCAACTAAACTGAAGCGGCAACTAAAACCCATAGAGTTTCCAGTTCCTAGCTACAACCAAATGAAATTTATTTCTGAATCGAAGATTAAGTTTCCCTATTCCTGAACCCTTATAGAACCGGCAACTAATTCAGAGCTTTGAGTTTCTTGTTCCAAAACCCTTTCGAAACCTGCAACTAAATCAAATGTTTGGGTTTCTCTGTTTGATTCATCCTTGTCCTGTTCCAGCCCATTTGTTTGATATTGTGTACAATTTAGAGATACAAAAGCCATTCATATGCCTATTTTCTGACGGACTGCCAATCCCCACTACTGTCATTTGGCACCATAAAGGGCCAAGGGAAATTGACAATATGGTCTAAAAGAAGAAAAAAGAAAATGAAGAAAGTGTGGGAGGGATAGATAGATAGATAGATAGATAAAGTAGATGGAAAGAGAGGAGAGAAATAGATGGAAATAGAGGGGAGAGAGAGACAGACATGAATGTTAAAAATATATCATAAAGGCAACTTAGTCATTTGGAATCTAATTTGAAATGAAACATGGCTATAAGGGAATTTTATGCAAGGTTTATAGTTTAGAGACTGGACCCCTGTTTTTTTTTTTTTTTTTTTTTTTGCCAAACACGAGGACCAAAGGGAAATCATGTGGACAATCGGAGCCTATTATGTGGAACGAGTCTTAGTTATATACGATATTGTCTGACGAAGGGTAAATTACTTAGGGTCTTTATCGAAGAACCATAAACAACACACACTTCCACGTTCTTTACAGTACATTCGAAAGATAAATATCTTCAACTTGTTTACTTTTACTTGATTACAATTAACAATTGTCATCTATAAGGGTTCACATATACCTAACTTTAGTTAAAAACATGAAATATTCGTGTGAGGGTGGCTTGGAAGAAGAAAAAGAAATTAAAGAAGAGAGTAACCATGTTTGGGCTTTATGGTGTGTCAAGAACTCTAGGAGAATGGTGTGCTATCTCATGTTAAAAACAGGATTAAATTTTCTTTGGATCGTTATAATTCTTAAAACATCAATAACGGCAACGAAATCATAATAAATATCATATCATGCGCATTGAATACTTGCAACACAAGAAACAAGAAGAAGTTAATTAAATGTCATACACGTCTTGGATGATCTTTTAGAGCCTAAAATATAGTTCATACATTGTGTATCCTCCCCGAAGTAACAATTATTCTTCTTGTGAATACTAGTTCATGAAAACACTAAGTAAGAACACATTCTCTCTTCACAAACATCGACCCCACAAGAGGAGTGTGTCGATTTCTGCAGAAGCAAGAATAACAAAACCCTAGTTCTGTGTGCTAGCCAAGAGCAAGAAGGAGGGAGAGAAATATTTTGATCAGGTGTATAAGTGAAAGAATTAACCGGGGGGGGGGGGGGATTTTATATAAATAGTTAAACTTGCCAAAATTAATCATAGGTGGTTATTTAAAATAAAAATCAATAAAATTATTTGTGATTTATCTTGCCATAACAAACCATATATATTTATTGCAATTTAAATTCCTCAAGTTATTCTAGTTTCTAATTAAACCATCATCCAAAATGATTTTAGGCCATCATCCAACTTTTCTTCCACTATAACTTGGAGTGTACTCTCTTTATGACCCAATATGCTCATTTTATAGTTACGAAGCCATGTTGTGCCAAAACCATACAAGTGTTAATATTTTGATTAAGATTGATTTTTACATAAAATTTTGGCACTTATATTGCATTAATCATTATTTATGTGTTTCAATGTCATCAATGACAATTTAAATGGCATAAATAATCAATATATATATATATATATATATATATATATATATATATATATATATATATATATATATATATATGTGTGTGTGTGTGTGTGTGTGTATATATATATATATATATATATATATATATATATATATATATATATATATATATATATATATATACTCTCTTCGTCCCAAAATTATTGTCCACTTTGAATAGTCAAATTCTTTTTACTTTAACTTTGACCACGAATATCTATGTTTTTGTTATATAGTATTTGACAAAAAATATATATAAACGGATAGTTTTTTAAAATGTTTTCCTATTGGTATAATTTTCATCAAAAATAATAAAATACAAACGGAATTATTTAACGACAAAATTGAAGATGAAAGACTAAAAAAGTCAAATATGGACAATAATATTGGGACGGAGGGAGTATATACAAGCAAATCAGGATATCTTGGGAACTCGCAATTAACATAAACTGACAAATTTCAAACTCACTGATATAAGCATTAAGAATCATTTTTTGGTTTAAAACCATATAAATTGATTTGTATGTTTTATACACACTTTCTCGGTTAAGTGTACCAAACCAGACCCTAAATTAATTGCAATAAAACAAACAAAAATGATTCAATGTGCAATAAACATGTACATGTGGCTCTCATACCACTTTTTGATCATGGTGGCTCTTAAAGCATAAACAATGGCAATAGAAGAATAGAAAAATCACAACATGATTCACGGATTGAACCATGTACATCGAATACTTGAAACACAAGAAACAAGAAAAAGTTAAGAAAATATCATAAACATCTACAATGATCTTCTAGAATCCAAATAGATTTGCTTTATCGTGTATACACCACAAAGGAACATTCCTTTTTCTTGTGAAAGGTGGTCTACGAATATATTAAGCAAGAACAAATTTTCTCTCTATTAAAGTTGACAACACAAGATGTATTGGAGTGTGTCGATTTCTTAAGAAGAAAGAACACAAAAACCCTAGTTGTGCGTGCTAGGTTTCGGCTGAGAACAAGATAGAGGGGTAGGGAGGCCGTAATCGAGAGTATGAGCGAGAGAATCACTGGATAGATTTTATATTTCTAAATAAATTATTTTAATAGTCATGTGTAGTTATTTATGATAAGTATCAATGTAACACTCCATTTTTAAATTAGTGATAATTAATTATTAGTTAATTTAAAATTCGAGTTTACAAAAAAACGAGTTAAGGAATTAAATATTATTTAGGAATAATAATAATAGTTATTGTTGTTGTTGTTATTATTATTATTATTATTATTATTATTATTATTATTATTATTATTATTATTATTATATGTTTGGGAGGGGGTTAAATGAGATTATTGAAACTTGAAATGTAGGAAATATAGGTTTGGAATTAAAAGAAAAATAAACTACAAACTTGAGGGACCAATATGGCAATTACTCGAGAC
This sequence comes from Cichorium intybus, assembly GCA_023525715.1. NCBI lineage: Eukaryota > Viridiplantae > Streptophyta > Magnoliopsida > Asterales > Asteraceae > Cichorium > Cichorium intybus. The sequence continues at coordinate 36,315,809 of CM042011.1, forward strand.
TTGCATGAAATTATCTTTTACAGATTGAAGATCACGACCTAGAGGACTTCGGCCCCTAGGGCATTTTGGTTTTGAGCTCTTGCCCGCCCCCTCTTGGCCTCCTTCCATATATGTACAACTCGCACCATGTTTTAACCCTAATCGGGTTCCTTGAAGTCGTGAGCATGTCGAGAGAGAGAGAGAGAGAGAGAGAGAGAGAGAAGAGATAGACCCAAGCAAGAAGGAGATAGCGACAAGGGCTGGTGGCAGGATTCTTTTCACATGATTGATTGCTCGTTGGTTGAAGCTTGAGATTAGCCTCAAGGCTTCCTCCTTCCTGGTAAATACACATAACCCTAACTCTTAAAACCTTGAACCGTGTTGTGTTTGTCGAGTAGGGTTGAACCGAGAATACCTATTGACAGGATTTTCTGTGGTTTTTTGTGATGGACAACAGCATGTAAGGTGTTGTGTGATAACATGGATAAGTGATGAAGAGAGGAGAAGAAGGGTGTACATGAACCTTAAAGTGCTGGGATGTTGATTGTAAGTTTTACTTATCTAGTGTTACCCATTCTTTTGTTTCTTTAACGTTTGGTGATCGACCGGGCCATGTTGTCAAGCGTCTAGATCACCACTTATTATGAGGTCGCTGATAATAGGACGATGATGGCTATACTGAGTTATAGTTGTGTATGTGTGGTGGATTTATAAAAGCTTCTTGGTTGTTCATAAGGGACTCCTCGTTGCTAGAAGCTAGGTTCAAGATAAAAATGATGCATTAACAAGTTTAGTCAATAAAGGTATGACGTGTCTACCCAAGGGTTAATGACAATACTTCAAAATGCAAGTTGTTGATTTACAACTTATAGAGAGCATTGGAATGATCTTTGGATAAGTGAGATTATCATGATTGTTGTGCTAGATTTAGCACATGAATGATGATAATTAGAAAAGTATTTCAAGGATTGTAATGAGATTAGTGTTTCCTCATCATGAGAAGATTATTACAAAGGTGATATTTGATTTGAAAGATAATTGATTCAAATGACATGGTAGTCTCATGTCATCACATATGGAGTTAGTAAAGAACTAATGGAAATTGACATTTTAATCGTGTCCAAAGGTTATCATGAGATTATGGAATGTAAGAATTGACAAAGGAAAATAGATTATAATATGTGAGAATCATGTGGAGAATTAGACATTAAACAAAAATGCCCTTCATTTTCATTTAAGGGTTAGATGAGAAGACCTAGGATATTTGGTTTTGTGAATGATCATTTTCATTTAACTCTTAAAACCTTGAACCGTGTTGTGTTTGTCGAGAACAAGTCTAAAGACTTGATGAATGGAATGCAATAGGAGACCAAGAGATAATGAAAGTCATGATATGATACTTTGAAGCACATATGTCATCATGACGACACAAAGGATTGAATCCTAATATTTGACTAGATTGTCATTCCAACCACGTGAGTATTGCACGTTTAGGGGTCGATCCGACCGTAACCGTTGACTAATATTTACTGTCGACCATTTTTGACTTTAGTTGATTGAAAAGTCCAAGTAAAGCTCTTGATCATCATGGATGCATCTAGAAGATGAAATCTTTCTTGTGGAGGTTTCCAGTTAGATAGCTTCAAATTCCTAATCATGAAGGATGATTAAGAATTTTAAAGGCAAAGATTGATGCAAGGGTCATGGATAATGACTGAACTACTGGTACACGTGTAAAGAAAGGAAATAGATGATTTCCTAATCATCCTCAGTAAAATTAATGCGGTAATGCAAGAAACATGATGACCAATGGGGATAGTCAAGAAATTTGGAACTAAGAAAAGTTCAAGGACTAAATGAGTAAATGATGGAAGCTAAAAGTGATATGTGTTCAAGGTCAAACTAATATTATGTCATGACTAATATAGTAGCCAAAGTCACTTAAGATAAAAGGAAAATCGAAAGAAAGAAAGGCTCACGGAGATAAAAGTCTTATGACTGATGACTAGGTAGGAATGACAAAGTAGAGTGTTACTTTGAGTAATGATATTGAAATTATAATTCTTGAATACTAGCATGCTCCATCTTTGGAAAAGCATTTCTGATTAAGAAACAATCAATCACTAGTGCAAGTGACAAGAAGGAAGCGAATGGAGCACATGTTGACTTTTAGAAAAGTCAACTACTATGATAACTAAATAGGAAGTTGTCAAGGTTTTGAAGGAAGTGCATCATAGTGATAATGAGTTAAGTAAAAGAAACACAAGAAATGGAACTAAATGATATCCAACGAATGAATACCTTAAGTATTTCACAAAGCAATGAGGACTCAAAGTCAGACCCTAAGGACTTAGTAAGAAGTTCTACCTTTTGTTGGATTTGGTAGTTATAAGATAATTCCATTATTATGTTAGTGATTTCGAGAACGGAATCTATTTAAGGGGTAGATAATTATGACATCTAAAAATTTTGTATAAATAAAAAGTTAAGTGTAAGTATATTTGACGTTAAGTAGGATTGATGTCACATTTATTTAGTGTTTTACGCAAGGGCAAAATGGTCCAAGAAGGTGAAAATTATGGAATAGTTTATTTGTTAAGACCTATATTAAAGTCGTGATGTGATGATTATTTCAATTAGAATTTAGTATTAAAGACCTAAGGGCAAAAATGGAAATAGAAGGACAAAAGTGGAGTCCTTATTGTTATATCTTTAAAAATTAATACCTCAAAATCAAACAGGAATTGGAAAAAGTCCTCAAGGAAACTTTGGTAATATTTGAGATAGCAAAAATATAATAAAAAGATTCAGACCATTTGGAGTCGTGACGAAGAAGTTATGAAAGTTTCAAAATGATCAAAAAATGGCAAAAATGGCTAATGCGTCATGTTTGAGGGTCTGTAACGTAAAATGTATTTAGATTCAGCCCTAAGTCAGTAAGGAAGAAATGTTAAGCTCGTTCACACCTTTCTAAATGTATAAATCTTGTAAAATTTAGACGTCATATGCAAAAGTTATGGCTAAAGAAAAACCAATAAAATAATAAGTAAAAAGTTTGACTTGACAGATTCATCCAATTGAACCCAAACTCTCCCCTTCCTCCAACTGCGCTTAGACCGACAGTGGAAATAACTTCTTCAATAGCCACCGGTGTGAGGTCAAAAGGTAGGGGAGGGGCACGATCACTGTCTTTGACTTGGCCTTCAGGCACTCCTGCTCTGTGTGTAAAGTAAGCCAATGAAAAAGAAGGCTTCGGAAAAAATTTATAAGGAATGAACTTATGGGAATTTTTGGTACTTTGCACATTAAAACCCATCAAAATCAGAACTCGGTTTTGGGTGATACCGTGTATGCATTTTCTTCTCTGATGTGCTCCCCCACCTAATTAAACACAAAAAACACGCAAACACCTTGGGAAATCGGGAAAAATTAGAAGAGAAGAAGGGAAAAGAGGGAGACGGGAATGGAAGCAGCAGCAGAATACACACACGCACACACCGATCGGTGTAAGTATGGGAACGACTTCAGATCTGGATAAGAACAAATGAACAATAGATCGTCGGGGGAGGTGTTGGATTAGGTGTCTAAGCCATGACTAATAATTAGTATTTATCTAATTAATAGTAGCATAGTCCATTTGGGTTGCCCTCATAGTTGGAGGATTGGCAGAAAGTCCGGTAGAGAGAAAGATTGATTTATTATGTGATTAATAAATCAATAGAAATTAAATAAATAGTTTATTAATATATTTAAGTGATAATATATTAATTAGAAACTATAATAATTAATTAGAAATTTTTCTGGAATTAATTGGAATTAATTTGGCAGTTAAATAGATTAATTAAGGTGCAGGGACTAAAACTGTAATTATTCAATAGTTGAGTAAGTGACAGTTGAGTGAGTAAGAGTGGTGAACGAAATTATATATGGAAACATATATATTTTCGATTTTGATAATGAGGATAAAAGGGTTTGAATTATTAAGATAAAGGCTTATCTTAATTTGAATTCAAAAAGGTTTATCTTTAAGGTTTATCTGATCACCATTTGGAGCCTATAAATAGGGAGGCTCACCCTAACCCTAAAGCCACGATTTTTGAAGCTCTCTTTGAAGGATTTCGGCCAAAGTTCTAGCTTGGGTGTGACTGCATTTGAGGCAAGAGATTTCTGTTGCTTTGCTTCCAAGATTCACCTTAAGGTTGGTTTTTTCTTGATCTTTCTTTTAGTTTATCTTTTTCTGGCCTTCTAGGATATGTTATATGTTTAATTAGAAGAAAACCTAGATCTATATAGGTTGCATGTGAACTTAGGATTTTTAGTTCATAGTTGCAGAAAACCTTTCAGTGGTATCAGAGCTATTTGGTTGTTTTTCTTGTTAAATTGCTATAACTGCTTTCCTGAAAATTAGGGTTTAATTTTTTTATAAACCCTAATATGGCCAATTTCGAAATTTAGGGTTTGTTTTAGAAACCCTAGCCCCTCCCCTATGATTTGGCGATTTTTTGTGGATTAGGTTAGAAGGTATTTTATTTTTGGTAACTTTAAATTGTTTAAAAGATAAACCTTAAAACCCTTTATCCTAAAAATCGAAATTTAAGGGATTAGGATAGGTTTTAATTAATTTGATTAATTTGATAAAAACCTATCTACTTTTGAATTAATTTAATTAATTGGTAATTAAAAGATATTTCAAGGATTTAATTTAATTTAAAATTTAATTGCTTTAAATTGGCGAAAATTAAATAGATAAATCCTAAAATATTTTAAAATGTTTAAAATATCAAATTTAATTAATTTAATTAATTGTTTAATTAAAAGATAATTAAAATCGATTTTAAGGTTTAATTTAATTTGAAATTTAATAGTTTAAATTGGCAATAAATTAAAAGATAAACCAGAAACAATTTTTTAAATGGTTTAAAAAATTACATCTTATATATATTATAATTAGGGAGTTATTATTATATGTATAAGATTAAAATGGTTAGTCAAATCATTAGTAGGCCTCATTCACGAAGCTGGTCTATAAAGTGGGTATAAGGAGACTGCCTATAAAATGGCGGTCTAATGGGTGAACACTCTCGCCCACCGCTCGCCTGATCAGTGGAGGGTCGTTAGCCGAACATGTTTGATAGGACCACCTAATAATCATTAAAGTTAATGATTCAAAGTACTAGAACACTTAATAAAATCCCAATCTAGTTACTTTAGGAAAAATGTGAATTGATGCTAATCCATGAAATTGCACATTAGACTTTATGAAACATTGGTGGAGCGTGTGTGGTTAACCGGCACGCCAATTGGGGTTCATAAAGAGTTGCAATGGGTTTCCCGGGTATTATCATTGTTGATGGAGCGTGTGTGGTTTACCGGCACATCAATTAGAGATGATAATTAACCCAAGAGTACCAAGCTAATTTGCATGGTTATTCACATCCAGTTTGTGATCCTCGGCATCCCAGTCACAAACAGTGGGGCACATCCGAGATTAAACATGCCATTTAAAAGTTTAATGAATCTCATCAGAACTAGGAATTTCATAAGATGAAATTGATAAGTGTTTATCTACCTTAATGACCATTATGTTGTGATTACGGCATCCCTCTTCACACCATAGTTGGGGTATTTTGGATCCTAGCCTTAATAAATAATATATTGGGTAATTATTTAAAAGGAACATTTAAACTAATAAATTCTATTTCTTTTATAGATGTCAAGTGTCAATTCTCCTCCTTCTCCTCCTTCACCCATTTCTAAAAGCATCAGAATGCACCTGCTTAATATGGAAAGGCTGACTGGCCTCAACTGTAAAGAATGGCTTCGCAATTGGAGACTGGGTCTCGGCATTGCTGGCAAGCTACATCTCACCGAGTATCCGATCCCAGTTCCACCGGAACAAGTCATCATAAAAGGTCCTTATGATGAATCCGAAGAGATTCGTGACCTCATGCTATCAACCATTGACCCCGAGTTCCGCAAGGATTTTGAATCCTTGGGGCCATATGAGTTGATGCAACTGGTGGAGGAAAGGTTCCAAAAACCAGTTGAAGAGGAACGAGCTAGAATCTTCAAAAGACTTGCAGAGTGCAAGATGAAAGCAGGAAGTAGCATCAATTCGCATGTTCTTCAGATTGAAGTGTACATAGGCGAATTGTATAAACTTGGTTATCCCATGAGTCAGGAGGAGAGTGTTAACATCCTGCTCACTTCGCTGACAAATGAGTACGATCTGTTCATTCAGACGTATAGAAAGGAAGACCAGAAAAAGACCCTCATGGAAATGCATCCACTGTTGATTTTATACGAGTCACTCTTGGACAGGCATAGCTCTAATGGCTCAGCTGCTTCTGGATTAAGTCCAGTGAAGAGACGTAACAAGAAACGGTCGAGATCGACTAGACATGTCTCAAACTGGGAATCCGCTAAATCGGATACAGTCACGGAAAGATTGGAAAACGCTCCAGCTATTTTGAAAGCTCAGGTATATCTAAAAACCTCAAAACTCCTGTTCCAAGATTTCTTGATACATAATGTGACAGTCGCATTTTGGTTTGTATATAGGGAATCAAGAAGGCACGGGACTCTGGTGCATAGGAGCATATTTGGATTGGATCTCCAGCTCGTGCAGTTTTGAAGTTTAGATAGATATTGGAATATTGTTATTATTCGTTAGTTGCATTTCGACATTGTCTATTACATTGTTCAAGGATTTTGTTTTAATAAAATTGTCATATTTTCTTTTAACACCTGTTGTCTGAAATTTTCCTTGAAATGTTATTTGAATATGTTGAATGTATTATTAGTAATAACTTGAATGTTGATACATCCAAGGTGTTTGGATTCAAGAATTGTTTCATTTATGATTGTTAATGTTACAAGAATCAATTCAACCACAGGTCCAGTTGGACAGGACCTTGGAATCATTTGACTTAGAGTCACTTGATGAATTGAGTTCTTAATGTGTCAAGAAATGAATCAACCAAAGGTCCAGTTGGACAGGACTTTGGAATCATCTAACTTAGAGTCAGATGATGAATAAGTTCTTGACAAAGCACATGTGGCAAGAAATGAATCACCCAAAGATCCAGAGGATAGGATTTTGGAATCAGTTGACTTAGAGTCAACTGAAGATTGCAAGTCTTTGACAAAGTTAACAAAGTCATTAGTCTACATAGATATGTAAAAGACATAGAACACAATTGTTTGTACTTCGCATTATTCATCATTCGATATGATGAATATGGCATTGCTTATCGAGATAAGCAATTGAATTGAAACCTTGAAAAGTCCAAGGACTTCAAAGGAAGTACAAGTTTCACAGAACCTGAGGGATAACATAAACTGAGAAAAAGGTTTCACAGTTCATTCTCTTCCAAGAGCATTAATGGTTATAATGTGTCTTAGGGAAGATAATGGAGCATTGGTCGAAACAGTTCGATCCTCGGTGTATGAGATACATTGCCAATTAGTTTCCAATAAGATGAACACTATACCAGTCAGTCCATATAAACCATACTCCGACCACGTCCTAGACTAAGTAGGTCTTGCAGACACTGCGTGAAATGTAAAGCTGGGATTATCCCACTTGTACATAGAAAGTCCAGGGTCTTGTAGTGTTCATCTGAACCTCATGACCAGCTGAACTTGATCAGCATTGTCGTTTGATTAGCTATCCCACTGTTACTAAAAAGCTCTTTTAGAAAGAACTCATGGTCTAGGGAAACAGTGGGAGTTGGGACAGTCCTAAATGAGTTTAGGATTAGCAATGAAAGTACCTTTTAGTCATCACTAGGCTTGGAGCAGAAATCAGATTTCTGCATTACAACTGACATAATCTCCTCTTAACCAGTAGTATTGATCACCATCATAAGTAGTTGTGATCGGGGTGACATACTTATTAGTGGTAAAACACTGCAGTTGGTACGAATTTGCAATCTGACTACTTGGAAGCATTGGTGAGCCCGACTGCTGCCAAATAAGAGGACCTTAGGACGAGACACAGCCTGTGTGAAAATTTGATTGATTTTACACCTGGTCTAAAAAAACCAGTGGGAGTAACTGAATCATCAAAAGAAAGCAACATGGACATATACATACCTTTAGAGCATATAGTTGAGTGAATCGATATTCAGAGTCAAGAAATTGATTTCGAGTAAAGTACTCTCAATAGAAGATGAAATCCGAGAGGATTCTGCATGGCATAGTGTGAGTCGTTAGTGGAGCATGCGTGGTTTACCAGCACACTAATAGGGACACACATAGAGCATGCAATTACAAAAGGTACATGGCCCCGGGTTTCGTCCCACGGGCATCTCGCAAGAAAGGATATTCAGATTCTCAAAAATATGCCAAAGGATTGGATTTTGAGAAAGGGCTGAAAGATTTCCATTAAAATGTCAGAAAGGTTTGGATTCTCAAAATGTGCCATAAGTCCTGGATTTTTTGAATAGCCTATAACCGTGTCAAAGCCAGTGGGAGTCGCCGTTATCCACTATCCCCACATGTGGGATAAATAATGGTTCTAGGAAACGTCTCTTTTCATTACGAAGTGTAATGACTTGGTGTTAAGAGACGGATCGCTATGAAAGCCTTAATAGAAATACGGCATACTCAGGTGGTTGTAAACGTCTATGAGATAGATCCAGATTCTGCCAAGATGATCTTGATGAGATTCAAGATGCATAGACTTAGGAAAAGTTTTTCTTGTCATTGCAAAGTGTGATGACTTGGCATGAAAGAAATAAAGAAGGTGCAACATACTCATGTAATTCACAGTCGTCTATTGGAAAGATGAAATCACCAGCATAGACCTAGCCATTGTAAGCATGATCTTGATAAAATTCAAGATGCACGAGAAAAGTCTCCGGAAGGAAAATAGTTTTTCGAAAATCATGACAAAGGATTATAAATAATCCTTGCATTCCGAAAGGGTTTGGAATAGGATTAGATCGGGTTCCATAAGTTTTGGATCGATCATAAAGTCATGAACATGTCCTGATAACTTAACGCTTAGGGCATAGTAAGTTGGATTCAGGACATTGCCTGGCTGGGAATACTGGATGGATTGGTTGAACTAAAGTGAGAATTCATTAGGAAATGATTAGGGTGAAAGTGACAGTATTAATTTGAAAGATTTTCAAAGTGGTAATTATTAACATCAGGACATGATGTTAATGGACTTCATGGTTACAAAGTCTCGTTGGTATTCTGATGGAGCGCGTGTGGTTTACCGGCACATCATAACACCTCGAAATAGTCTTAGGGTGCAGTCAAGTAGACTAAAGACCCCAGAACCATAGGAAGTCACAGTACACATTACCGAAATGGAGTTAGAAGGGAATTTGACAGGATAACTTATTGAGATGTTATCGGATGAGCATCCGATTGGATCATCTGCAATAGAGTGTACAAGTATAAGATACTTTGGATACATAGAAAGAGTGTATGGTTCATAAAGACATAGATGTAAAATTAGAATTGAAAGTTTAAAAGAAATTTTTTGAAACCGATAATAGTTTATGACAAGACCAGACTTGGTGATTACCTTGTGGAGACTTGGTAATAAGCAGGAGTAGCTGCCAGTCAAATCTTTATGTTTCACTTTTGCATGTTTTACTTCCCGAATAATTTAATTATTCATATAGGTCCACAGTCGCTCATACTTTGGGAAGTAAGTATTGAATCAAGACTGTCACGAATTGGTTTGTAGACTGTCTAAGGAGTTAGACATAGCAATAGGATTGCTACAACATTCATGAGTACTTAGAAATAGAGATTTGAGTATTGGATAAACCCACGCTCAATAGATTGCTTCATGGATTATATCACAAGCAATGTTGAGACGGTAATATCTTATGATCTTGAAGTGGAGAGATATGAGTTATAATTTACAAGGCAGTTGTTCATTGATAATACGAAAACGCATCGGTAACTCGATGTTATAAAACGTGTTGTTGTGAATGATTTGACTGGTAAAAGATATAAGCATATGAGTCAAAGCTTATTCGTTCCTTGACCCTGATGGGAAACAGATATCTGTAGGCCTCTCGATGATTTTGAAGTTGACTAAAGTGCTGGCCAGCCTGGACTAAATTGATGTGTTCAATTAGAAGTTCTAAAGTCATGAGTAGAATCGGAAATCGGGGAACAGAGTATCGGACAGAGATTGATCTCAATCCATGTCTCGTGTCTGAAAATATCTTGTTGGACGAAGGATCATCTGATCACTTATCTTTGGACAGAACTGACTAGGTCAGAGTTCGGCAGCGGTTTCTAGGAAGCTACAGTTGCTAAATTAATTAGAGGGTAAATTGGTAATTTTAGTCATAGACTTATCCAAGTGGGAGACTGTTGGATTAGGTGTCTAAGCCATGACTAATAATTAGTATTTATCTAATTAATAGTAGCATAGTCCATTTGGGTTGCCCTCATAGTTGGAGGATTGGCAGAAAGTCCGGTAGAGAGAAAGATTGATTTATTATGTGATTAATAAATCAATAGAAATTAAATAAATAGTTTATTAATATATTTAAGTGATAATATATTAATTAGAAACTATAATAATTAATTAGAAATTTTTCTGGAATTAATTGGAATTAATTTGGCAGTTAAATAGATTAATTAAGGTGCAGGGACTAAAACTGTAATTATTCAATAGTTGAGTAAGTGACAGTTGAGTGAGTAAGAGTGGTGAACGAAATTATATATGGAAACATATATATTTTCGATTTTGATAATGAGGATAAAAGGGTTTGAATTATTAAGATAAAGGCTTATCTTAATTTGAATTCAAAAAGGTTTATCTTTAAGGTTTATCTGATCACCATTTGGAGCCTATAAATAGGGAGGCTCACCCTAACCCTAAAGCCACGATTTTTGAAGCTCTCTTTGAAGGATTTTCGGCCAAAGTTCTAGCTTGGGTGTGACTGCATTTGAGGCAAGAGATTTCTGTTGCTTTGCTTCCAAGATTCACCTTAAGGTTGGTTTTTTCTTGATCTTTCTTTTAGTTTATCTTTTTCTGGCCTTCTAGGATATGTTATATGTTTAATTAGAAGAAAACCTAGATCTATATAGGTTGCATGTGAACTTAGGATTTTTAGTTCATAGTTGCAGAAAACCTTTCAGGAGGGACAACCCTTGTTGCTGTTGGTGCCGATTAGGGGAGCGGAGGGCCACCAACGGTGGTGTGTATGCTACACTATTATTGAAAGATTGTTTTGGCTTCAAGCCTACTATGCTTATGAAAGAATGTTTTGGTAGTAAGTCTATTATGTTTTCATGTTATGAATCCTTTTCAAAAGAATAATGGTTATACGTGTTATATGACTTGATTCTTATGTAGGCTTATGAACGATTAAATTGTTCAATGTTTATATTATTGTACATGCATCTCATGACATTGTGTGCTTGACTTGCATAAAAGAAAACTGGTGAATGCATGCATACATTGAGTGTGATTGCATATGAGTCGAGTGAGGTCCAGACACATCCCCGTGACGGGACAACAAGACTCTACTGGGATGGTACCTATTGTTGCTAAGTAGAAGTCTCTTATGACGTCAATATAGGATGATTTGTTCTCCTATTTTGGCTAGCTTTTGGTCTTTATAGACCCTATGACGCAATATATAACCACCTACTATTGTCACGAACGTGACATGGTCTTTTAGACCTTACGATGCGGGTAGGAAAACCCGTCAACTTTGCATTAGTATGTGAAACATCATTGCATATGCATCTATTATGTATGAAACGTTTTGAACTGAATATATTGTTTAAGTTTCAAATCTTCGATGAGTCTAAAACCCATGTAGCTCACGAGACGTTTTTCATCTTATGTATTTTATTTTCATGCAATGTATCCCAGGTTCTAGACACGAGGGATAAAAGGAAGTAGAAGACCCAAAGAAATTGGGATCTTATATGGAGTGACCTTTGGCTGATGTAATGGTTTGTAATCCTAGCTTGCTTTCTATGGCCTAGTTTGATATTGAGTTGTAACCCCCGAAGTCGTTTAAATATTTTTAAAACCTAAATGGTTTTTGTTGGCACCAAATTTTAGAATATGAGTTAATGTCATAAACAAAATAAGGTTTTTTGAAATATGAGATTTTTCAACACAAAGCTTTATAAATATTACACCATATAACGTGTATGAAAAACGGGGCGTTACAAGTTGGGGATGTTCTCTGCAAGACAACTCTTTGTTTGAAGTGGACGTTGAAAAATGTCCAGTATATATCCTGAATTCGAAGAGGCTGCTGATATCATTAGGGCAATTAGATGATGATGGGCACCATGTGGAGTTCAGTAATCAACAGTGGAAGGTCATGAAGAAGAACCAAATAGTTGTTCGATGCTAGAAGTCAGAGACCTTTTATATTACCGTGGCTTACGTAGGAGAAGCTGTTGTTGCAGTAGAATTTTACAAATACCTCCACGTTCTGTCACCAGACACTCAGACACATGATAAATTCCATACAAATCTAGTGTTTACTCTAGAAATAGAGATGTTTTATTAATAATAAATCCTATACAAATCTCATGTTTACTGCACTGTCATTTACGACTGACCACAATCTTGCCATATCTAGGGTTAAAATAAATAGGATGTATTTATTGGGAGAGTTGACATAATGTGCATGAGTTGAGCCTATGCACCATACTGATATGACATCCCTATTAATATCCCATACGGATTCTGACAGGCCTCGTAATTATTGCAAGACTTATTCCATAAGTAAACCGGGTAAACCCTTCTGAAGCTATCGGAAACAACAACTTGCTTTAGGGAGAGCATAACGCTTCAGTACTGGGGACCGAGACTGTACATCTTATAAAACATTATGTTGATTTCGCTTCCATCCGAACTAAGATCTTCACCATTTACTCCTGAGCATTGCTTCGCCTTTCGCTCTAGGCAGAAGCCGACAACTAACTTCGCCTTATATTTAGAAGTCCAAACTGCGCCATAGTAGTATAAATGTACGTTCAGCCTTTTGGATCTCACTCATTAGACTCCACACACCTTTACAACTCTTCGCATTGTTTTTTAGTTTTTTTTATGGCCAAAATTTTTGCAATGAGTATTATTCGTAAAATACATTTCTTTTTGAAATTACAATTTAAACAATCATCAAATAATCTTTTCATTAACCAAAACAAATATATTGATATACTTTTAAAGAACAGAATTGTTAGCCCATAATTGATTGGCCCATTATCTTGTTCTCTATACTCTGTTTTGTATATTCTCTCTAGGTTTAGGCCCATGTACAAAATATGTTGTAATCTCTTTTCTATATATTGTCAATGATATGCCGCCACCACATCAAGGGTGATATTCTCAAAATACTCACATGGTATCAGATTGGATACCCCTCACTTTTCTTCTTTAAAAATTCCAAACCCTAATTCGTGGCTTGTGCGGCTGATTTTTTTTTCTCACCATGGTTGATTCTGATTTTTCTCTACCATATGCCACCCTCATTCATATGATTACAATCAAACTCACATCTGCAAATTATCTCTTATGGCGTAACCAAGTGGAGACTCTTCTTACTTCTCAAGATCTATTTGGCTATCTCGATGGTTCTATGCACATGCCACCATCGTCATCCTCTGATGTCGCCATACAGAAAGCACACAAAGATTGGCTTGCTCAGGATAGACGTTTGCATAGCCTTCTTCTCTCTTCCTTGACTGAGGAATCCATGGCTGAAACTCTAGGCTGTAAAAGTGCTGCTGATGTGTGGACTGCCCTCCAAAAAGCTTATTCCCTTCGCTCCAAGACACGTGAAATTCAACTCAATGATGAGTTGCAACATCTTCGTAGAGGTAATGATTCTGTCACAGTATATAGTACCAAATTTCGTTCCTACTGTGACCAACTTGCAGCCATTGGTTCTCCTGTATCGGAGACCAACAAGTTACACTGGTATTGCCGTGGCCTTGGCTCGTTGTTTTCCACTTTCTCTCTGTCACAGATGCGTATCATACCTGCACCCGCTCTTCGGGATGTTATCTCTGAAGCAGAAAGTTACTCTCTCTTCCACAAATCTCTGGAAGACTCTTAACCGGCATCTGTAGCCTTTGTGGCAAATAATGGCTCTAGTTCACGCAACAATCAACGTGGTGGTCGCTCTCACGGAAATTTTTCTGGTAATTCCCGTTATTCTCATGGTCGCGGCTCATCAAAAAACTCTAACTCTAATCGTCGCAATAATCGCCGTCCTTACGTCCCACGCTGTCAAATATGTAAAGTTGATGGTCACTATGCTGTCGACTGTCCAGATCGTTATACTCGCTCAGCTACTCCATCATCGCAAGCCCATTTGGCTTCTGCTTTTAATGCAATGAACATTCAGTCATATGATGCATCAGATTGGTACATGGATTCCGGTGCATCTTCCCACATGACATCAAACACTTCTCAACTTGATTCGGTGACACCATATAACGGTAATAATCAAGTTTATGTTGGAAATGGTCAACGCTTATCTATTTCTCACATTGGATCGTGTTCCATCACTCATAATTTATCATTATGGGGAGTTTTAGTTGTTCCCCAGATTACCAAAAATCTATTATCTATCAGTAAATTAACTCGGGATCTTCCCGTCATTGTTTTGCTTGATGACGTTTCATTTTTTATTCAGCACAAGAAAACAGGGATGATCGTGGGAAGAGGTCGGCGTGAACTTGGTTTATATATTCTGGAACGAGGTGATGCGGCATTCATTAGTGATCTTAAAAATCGACGTCTTCGTGCTTCTTTTGAACTTTGGCATGCTCGTTTGGGTCATGTTGCTTATGATATTGTCAGTTTGCTAAATACACAAGGATTTGTGTCTGTTACTTCACATTTTTCCAAACTTACTCTTTGCAAGTCTTGTCAATTGGCTAAGAGTAAGCGCTTACCTTTTCATAATAATGACAAACGTGCTTGTCGTGTATTTGACTTAGTTCATTGTGATTTGTGGGGTGCTGCACCTATTTCGTCTAAACATGGTTATCATTATTATGTCATTTTTGTTGATGATTACTCCCGCTTCACGTGGTTTTATCCTATGCGCCAAAAATCAGAATTTTTTGATGTATTTCTTCGATTCCAAGCACTTGCTGAAAATCAATTTACGGTTAAAATCAAGGTTTTTCACACAGATGGTGGAACCGAGTTTACCTCTAAATCATTACAGGAATATTTGACGAAATGTGGCATTCATCATCAGATGTCGTGTCCTTATACTTCTGCTCAAAATGGTAGAGCTGAACGCAAACATCGACACATCACCGAAACGGGTTTGGCTTTGGCGTTTCATTCTTCTATTCCACTTACATACTGGGTTGAGGCGTTTGAAGCCGCCGTCTTTACCATAAATCGATTACCTTCCTCTTTACTTGGCCAGAAGTCTCCATTTGAGCTGTTATTTAATTCTGCTCCTGATTACTCGGTTTTTCACCCTTTTGGTTGTCGTGTTTATCCATGTCTACGAGCTATTGTGCCAAACAAATTCTCGCCACGTACAATACCTTGCATCTTCTTGGGTTATAGCTCTCATCACAAAGGATTTCGATGTTTAGACACTCAAACAGGCCGTACTTATATCTCTCGTCATGCTCAATTCGATGAGCAACTTTTTTCGTATGCTTCCGGTTCAAATGGTGTGACCAATCCAAATGTTTTGGATGTTTCTATTTTTCAAGACCCGCTGGAAGACAACTTACCGTCTACCGTTCCGACCAGCTCATCTTCGGTCGCGACTACGCCTCCCTCATCAGGTCCATGTCAAATTTGCACTCATTATGACGAGCCTATCCACGCAGCTACCGACGTTACCGTCTCTACGCCAGTCATGCCTGCAACAGCTCCTTCATCTTCTGGTCATACAACTGTGCCAACTCAGCCTCACATCGTTGGGTCTCGCCACCAAATGCAGACTAGATCCAAAGCTGGTATTTCTAAACCAATATTTTTTCCTGATTATGAACCCCACGGCCTTCTTGCATCTATATTAACTCAGTCGGAACCCAAAGGCATTAAATCTGCTTTAAAACACCCAGGTTGGGTTGAAGCAATGGATGAAGAATTGAGTGCTCTACGAGCTAATCACACATGGCAGCTTGTTCCTCGACCTTTCAGAGTAAACATTGTGGGCTCTAAGTGGGTATATCGTACCAAATACGGACTCAAGCAAGCACCTCGTGCCTGGTTTACTCGATTTAGCGACTACCTTACACGTCTTGGTTTTCACTGCAGTCACGTTGATACTTCTCTGTTTGTCTACTCACGTGGTACTGCTCTTATATATTTGTTAGTCTATGTTGATGACATTATTGTCACCGGTAACGACTCTGCCTTTCTAAGTGCCTTCATTGCAAGAACAGATAAGGAATTCTCCATTAAAGACTTAGGGCGCCTAAGTTGTTTTCTAGGCCTAGAAGTCACGCACACAACCAACGGTTTATTTCTTGGACAAGCTAAATATGCAAGGGACATTCTTGATCGTGCTCAAATGCTTACATCCAAACCAGTTGCTACTCCGTGGGCAGCCGGTGCTCAACTTCATAGTGCCCAAGGCCAGCCATTTCGCGATCCTACTCTCTATCGGTCACTTGTTGGAGCCCTAAAGTACCTCACTATCACTCGCCCCGACCTTTCCTTTGTAGTAAACTCTGTTAGTCAATTTCTCCAAGCACCTACTGATGCTCACTTCTTGGCTGTGAAACGCATTCTTCGATATGTTAGGGGTACGATCCATTGTGGCCTTACTTTCTCTCGCTCTGCTGACTATCCAACAGTTCACGGCTACTCTGATGCTGACTGGGCTCGTTGCCTAGAGACTCGACGTTCCACCTATGGTTATGCAATTTTCTTAGGCAATAACCTCATTTCTTGGAGTGCAAAGAAACAACCCACTGTTTCACGTTCCAGCTGCGAGTCTGAATATCGGGCTCTTGCAAATACCGCCTCTGAGCTAGCCTGGGTTGTTCATCTTTTACGAGATCTGCATGTTAAGTTACCAGTTTCTCCTTTGTTGCTTTGTGATAACAAAAGCGCTATATTTCTTTCCCAAAATCCAGTGGCTCATAAACGTGCCAAACACATTGACATAGACTACCATTTTGTGCGTGAACAAGTTGCTTCTGACAAACTCAAGGTCCAATTTGTTCCCTCTCACCTGCAGCTTGCGGACATCTTTACCAAAGGCCTCGCTCGTCCATTGTTCCTATTCTTTCGATCCAAGCTCCGCGTTGGTCAAAACCCAACGGTTCGCTTGAGGGGGGATGTTAGCCCATAATTGATTGGCCCATTATCTTGTTCTCTATACTCTGTTTTGTATATTCTCTCTAGGTTTAGGCCCATGTACAAAATATGTTGTAATCTCTTTTCTATATATTGTCAATGATATGCCGCCACCACATCAAGGGTGATATTCTCAAAATACTCACAATAATGAATATAGTTCCATTTATTTGGAACTCTCAAAAAAAGTTAGCAACAAATTCCATTAGTTTGAAACTTTCAAAAACCTTACATTTGATATTGCAAATTTAAAATATCATCGTGGATTAAAAAGCATTCAACACGCATCATTAAATCCCATATTAAGTGGTTGAAAGCTATTTTGCAATTTACCGAAACTAATGCGCACTTAATCAACTTAATATAATTAACTTAATTAACTATGTGTGGATCCTTTGGACAATTATGTGTGGGAGTTAGATAAGGAGGGATTGTTTGTAGTAAAAGTAACTAGGAGGCGCATTGATGATTGCTTTCTCCCTAATGGGGTAGACAGATTAGATGGAACCGGTTAGTCCCAAAAAAAGTCAACATTTGTGTTTGAAGAATGTTCTTGAATCTATTACTACTAAGCTGGTTGATAATTAAAGGTATTGATGTCTCTCGATTCTTTTCCCGGTGTGTTTGGAGTTCATGGAGGATCTGTTTCACTTATTTGTCAAATGTGAAGTGATGGCCAGAACTTTGGACGGGGTAGCTCATTGGATTTGTTGTAACTTTCCGACCAGAAGTCAAGTTGATGATATTATGGTGGTGTTGGAAGCAATGTGTATTACATGTGGTAGGAAACATATCATCGAGGCTATTATTTTCACAACTATATGGGTATTAGGGAAAGTATCGAAATTCAGTAATTTTTAAGGATAATAAGATGCGGAAAAATGAGATAATAGGGTTTGTTATTCAATATTTGTATGATTGGTGTAGTGGTAAAAATAGAAAGTTAGTCGGTAATTGGACTAACTGGTTGAAAAACTCTCTCATGTTTATTTTTTTTTTTTGGGTAAATTGCATAAAAGTCATTAAGTTTTCCAATTTTCTCGATTTTGACACTGCATTTTTAGCTTTTGCAATTAAGTCATTATGTTTTCAGAAAAGTTGCAATTAAGTCATTATGTTTTCCAGAAAGTTGCAAAAATGACCATATGACGGATGGTAACAGGTTACCAGGTCATATGGTCAGATTTGCAATTTTTCAGAAAACCTAATGACTTAATAGCAAAAATAAAACATAGTGTCAAAATCAAGAAATCTGAAAAAGTTAGCGACTTTTAGGGTTTATTTCATAAAAAACCCTAAATTTTCAACTTTTTTCTGTTTAAACCTAAAACTTTATTTTTTTTCCAAAAAAAACCTAAATTTTGGAGAAACTTTTTAATTTATCGTCCTAACCGGTTTTACAGGTTATATATACTTTTTTTTTTCAGAAAAAACCCTAATTTCTTCTTTTTTTTTCCGAAAAAAACTCTCAATTTCAGTGATTTTTTCACAAAAAAAAAATGTTTCTTCGTTTTTGTAATTGACATAACTTTCATATACGATGTCCAAATTCTACGAACTTTATATCCCTGAAAAGGTCGTAAGTAGTACTACAACTTTGCTTTACTGACTTTTGTTTCAATATGTTCAGATATTTCGCTACACTGGCTTGTTTTTCTTATAATAGTTGTATCTTTTGCATACGAGCTTTGTTTTCGACGTTCTAAAAGTCGACGGATTCGTAAACATGAATACATCGTGTAATGAATATTATTTAAACCAAAATATTATTTGTATGATTTATCGAATTTTACGCTACTATAGTCTATTATTCGAAATTATAACGTTTACTCGATAATTAATTCGAAATAGCGTATTGTAGTATTATAATTTCCAATAATACATTAGGAAAGTTATGAAAATTACATTTCAACGTATTATCCTAATTTGCGCTCTGGTTGACATTTGTTGACCAAATTTGACGGATGTTACAGACGGGTCGCAAGAAAGATATGCCAACTACAAAAACGAAGAAAAATAATTTTCTTTGTAAAAAAATCCCTGAAAAATCGTTTAACTTGCGGATAAACTCGTAAATGTCCTAAATTAAAAAGTTTTATGAAAAAGAAAAAATTGAGGGTTTGTCTTCATAAGCCTTTTTATTTCAAATTTCATCCGTTCGTGAAGGTTTAAATTGTACCGTTCAAACTCCAACCACATAAGTGCCACGTCGTCGTTTTCTTGTGACCCCGTCTGTGATGTCCGTCAAATTTGGTCAACAAAAGTCAACCAGAGTGCAAATTAGGATAATACGTTGAAATGTAATTTTCATAACTTTCCTAATGTATTATTGGAAATTATAATACTACAAATAATAGTTTGGTTTAAATAATATTCATTACACGAAGTATTCGTGTTTACGAATCCGTCGACTTATAGAATGTCCAAAACAAAGCTCGTATGCAAAATATACAGCTATTATATAAAAACAAGCCAGTGTAGCGAAATATCTAAACATATTCAAACAAAAGTCAGTAAAGCAAAGTTGTAGTATTACTTACGACCTTTACAGGGATATAAAGTTCGTAGAATTTGGACATCGTATATGAAAGTTATGTCAATTACAAAAACGAAAAAACATTTTTTGTTGAAAAAATCACTGAAATTGAGGGTTTTTTCCCGAAAAAAAAGAAATTAGGGTTTTTTCTGAAAAAAAAAATATGTATAACCTGTAAAACCGGTTAAGGGGATAAATTAAAAAGTTTCTCCAAAATTTAGGTTTTTTTTGAAAATAATAAAGTTTTAGGTTTAAGCAGAAAAAAGTTGAAAATTTAGGGTTTTTTATGAAATAAACCCTAAAAGTCGCTAACTTTTTCAGATTTCTTGATTTTGACACTATGTTTTATTTTTGCTATTAAGTCATTAGGTTTTCTGAAAAATTGCAAATCTGACCATATGACCTGGTAACCTGTTACCATCCGGTCATATGGTCATTTTTGCAACTTTTTGGAAAACATAATGACTTAATTGCAACTTTTCTGAAAACATAATGACTTAATTGCAAAAACTAAAAATGCAGTGTCAAAATCGAGAAAATCGGAAAACTTAGTGACTTATATGCAATTTACCCTTTTTTTTTTAAACGGCAACTCTATCATGTAACTTTATATCTTCTTGCTAGTTGGTTATATAATCCCTTGTTCAATTTTTTTTTTCTTAATTTAACATTTCTTAAGGAGTGTTAGCAGAAACTCTAGATTTGTATGTGTTTGGAGATGTTTTTGATGAAATTATATATTTAAGTCCCTAACGTACCAAAATCTTAAAAACACAAGATATTATTAAAAAAATCGAAAAGCCGTATATACTTTTACACAAATATGTAAACAAAGAAACCCAGCACCCACTTCTTTTGTTGCAGAAAAAAACGAGAACGGAGAAAAACAAGAATACAGGAAAAAGACTTTTATTACTGAATCGGAAAATTGACACCTAAAAAAACACCATACGTACCCTATATATACAAGAAGAAAAAGACTCCTAATCTAATTCTAAACTATTAATAACCCAATCCTATCTAAAAATTCAACTATTCTTATCTAAACTATATAACTACTAATTCAAAATCGTGCATATCCAAATCAATTAATCTGGTCAAACTATAATACCTATTCTAACTATCATATCCTAACTTTCAAGCCTTGGATATATCACGTGAACTTTTGACTACCAGACCGATTAACCAACAATCACCCTCTTAATCGGTTTGTTCATGTCATTCATTCACAACAACATTCCCATCTTCTTGAATCATCTCGACCTTCTCCCAGACACCAAGCTTCACCCAGATCATGTCTAAAGTCTTCTCGGTTCAACCCGAATCAAACTCACCGCACTCGTAACATCTAACATGGCATCCGGCTGGAACTGTTCATTACCATCCCGACTTTTCCTGGATCCCCGACCTCTTCCCCGGCCACGTCCAAAGCCATCCGATTTGAACTCCAACGCCATAATGTTCACACCGTGTATGTAGTGTCTCTAATATCTTCCTTCTTTCGATCACCCTTGTTCAAAGAGGCATCTCCACCGACCAAGATAACAAAGCCACCTGCTTCTACCGTTTTCTTTCGACCTACCAAACGAACTGAATCCAAAGCCCCTGCTTTGACGAATTATTT
Source organism: Cichorium intybus (assembly GCA_023525715.1). NCBI lineage: Eukaryota > Viridiplantae > Streptophyta > Magnoliopsida > Asterales > Asteraceae > Cichorium > Cichorium intybus. Next base: position 36,337,253 of record CM042011.1, read on the forward strand.
CTGTCCGTTTTTCACGCACCTATGCCGGTCTCCCCTTATCACAAACAAGCCGATCAATGACTTCTTTCAAAACAATCCCGAAATCATCACAACCGAACCGCCTTTCTTTATCATCGGTCACCCCCGTAGTCTCAGACGGTACTCCCCGTCTCCCTTCGAAAGTCGACTCTCAAACCAGCATCGTCTTAACGAGCACCAGGCTCTGATACCAAGTGTAAACAAAGAAACCCAGCACCCACTTCTTTTGTTGCAGAAAAAAACGAGAACAGAGAAAAACAAAAATACAGGAAAAAGACTTTTATTACTGAATCGGAAAATTGACACCTAAAAAAACACCATACGTACCCTATATATACAAGAAGAAAAAGACTCCTAATCTAATTCTAAACTATTAATAACCCAATCCTATCTAAAAATTCAACTATTATTATCTAAACTATATAACTACTAATTCAAAATCGTGCATATCCAAATCAATTAATCTGGTCAAACTATAATACTTATTCTAACTATCATATCCTAACTTTCAAGCCTTGGATATATCACGTGAACTTTTGACTACCAAACCGATTAACCAATAAAATAATCAATCTTCCAAACTACTTAGCTTTGAAAGTCGTTCTAAAAAATTAAAAAAAAAAAAACTTAGCTTTTATAATGTTACAATAAGTTAAAAAATATGATATAGATTGCTTTTCTTGTAACAATCTATTTTCCAAAAACGATCCTAACTCTTTCTTTCTATTATCTCAATCAAAAATTCTACACGATTTGTATTTAACTTCAACGTATTTATAAAATCATTTATACTATTTTCAAAACTGGCCACATTATAACACCAACCTATGTGGAAAACTATCAAATATAACAACACAATTTGCAACACATTGGTACTACAATTATCTAACTCTAAATAATAATTATCTGTTATAGAAATATTATTTGACTCTTATCCGATAATCTTTACTTCATTCTTCCCATTTACACATGTTCTTCTTACAATCCACTCAATTGCTAATGAGTAATGATAATGTTATAATATAAAATGCTTGATATTGATAATGAGGGTATAACCTCATATAAATAAGAATACAAAACAGCTGGCCTAACCTAAACCCTAATGGGCTTACCTAAACCCTAATGGGTATTAACCCTAATCACTAACATCCCCCCCGCAGTTTGATCAGGAGGAGACAATTAAACTGGAAAAATAAACAAAACATAATTGAAAAACAGCGGCAGCGGCGATGGCAGATCTCTGACGATGGCGACTTCAATGACTGCTCGTCGGAGAAGAAGAGAGGAGCAGCAGCGACCATAGGTAGATCCGTTGAAGAAGAACAGAGAGTCGTGACAGCGATCCTGGAGCCGACGACAAAGGATTTCGGAGAAAGGCAGCGAGCAAAGAGATAGGGCTCGAGCTACGGCAGGCGAAGCCAATTCCGGCGAGACCAACGGCTGCAGTGTTGATAGAGGGAGAGATAGACGACTACAAATCAGATGGTGCCCGGCGAAGAATGTCTGGAGAAGAGAGGTCATCCAAAGAGAGGGGCTGTAGCAGACGAAGCAGTAGAAGAAGCCGATGATGGAGCTCTGGTTTGGTGCTGACGGCTGTATTATTATTTATGAAAAGAAAGAGGAAAGAGAAGAATATTGAAGGCACCTCCGACGACTAGAAGGTCGCCGGAAGCGGAGGTCGACGGCCGTGGGTTGTGATCAGCAGTAGGTTTTAACCTAGAGCTCTGATACCATGTTATAATATAAAATGCTTGGTATTGATAAGGAGGGTTTAACCTCATATAAATAGGAATACAAAACGGCTGGCCTAACCTAAACCCTAATGGGCTTACCTAAACCCTAATGACATTAATCCTAATCACTAACAGATACGTGAACATGTATATCTAACATATAACATCAACAACAATGAATAATAAGCTCAAATATAATATGCGCAACAACCTATGTAAATAAGACCCACCAATGTAGAACACAAATGCCCTATAACAAAACGAATAGATCATCAAGTACATGTAGTAAAGGGTTCAAATAAGAACCACTAAAAGGTTAAGAACCGTGAAAACCGATATTCACACATTAATAATCATGTTTTTTTCACACTAGTTTATTATGTCAGAATATATCAAACTTAATAAATTTCTTTATTTTTAAATACGCTTTACAATATTCACAATATAATAAAATTTATAGCTATTAAACTGTGAATACTATAACATAAATTTTTTTTTCTTTAAAACACATTAATATCAATATCAAATAGCAAAGAAAGAATAATTATATAGTTTTATGTGTTTGATATTTTTTTTTTGATAAAAAATAAGTGTTAAAAATAAAAAATACAACATTATTAAACTGTGAATTAGTGGTTCTCACGGTTTTCAATATTTTAGTGGTGCTCATTCGAACCATTCCATATATGTATATATATATATATATATATATATATATATATATATATATATATATATATATATATATATATATATATATATATATATATATATATATATATATATATATATATATATATATATATCAATCTTGATCATCTTTTCCTTATATAATACCACTCATTTGATTCCACTATACATCAATCTTGATCATAATATGACTTTTAAAGTCTATTATTAATTGGTCGTCGCTTTATTGTAGAAACATGTTTTCTCAAAGTGTTAAATGATTCTAGTATTTTTTGTTGGATTCCAAAAGTATTAAAACTCAAAAGTGAATATGAATATTACTAAAACTTTTGAAAACTTATTATGTTATAAGTTTAAAGTATGTCATAGTACAAAAGTGACAAATGTGTTTACCATATTATTTTGATTTTTTCTTTGCCCTACAGTGCTTCTCACATCTATCTAATCTTTCATATTTTCTTATATAATACCACTCATTTGATTCCAATATACATCAACCTTGATTATAATCTGACTTTCAAAGTCTATTATTAATTGGTTGTAACTTTATCGTATAAACATGTTTTGTCAAAGTGTTAAATGATCCTATTATTTGGTTTTGGATTCCAAAAGTATTACACTCAAAAGTGAAGATGAATATTAATAAAAACTTTTAAAAACTTGTTACGTTACAAGTTTAAAGTATGTCGTAGTAAAAACGTGACAAAGATGTTTACTTTTTTCGATTCACCACGATACATATAGATAAAAAATTCAGTAGTGAACGTTTGGCCATTGTTCAAATAACTTAAATTGAACCATTATATATATATATATATACATAGAGACACACATCCATACATACATATATACATATATATATATATATATATATATATATATATATATATATATATATATATATATATATATATATATATGTGTGTGTGTGTGTGTGTGCGTGTCTGTGTGTATGTATCTCTTATAAAACGGGCCATTAAAACAATATGCTTCAAGATAAAAAATTTATTTTATACCACATTAATTTGAAGTTTTTTTAATTGTATCACACTACTTCACAATTCTATATAACCTTCAATATTTCCCTTATGTAATACCACTCATTAGGTTCTTTCATCTTTCAATCTTGATCATAGCATGCCTTTCAAAGTATGTTGTTGATTAGTGATAGTGTTTTATTTTAACAATAAAACATTATCATTTAAAGACTGTTTTATCGCAAAAATACGCTCAGAGACACACAAAAACTATATTTTTGTGCAAAACAAAAGAATCCAAAAACCGCCTTAAAACATGCAAAATGCTTCTTCATAACAGATATGGTTCAGACAGATCCGTCTAACCTACCTCGTCTGTTAACCAAACAGTCATATTTCAATAAAGAATGCATGTTTTCACAAATAGGCAAAAGCTCACATTCCAACGGCAGCTCCTGATGCACACCACAGACTCCCAAAAGTCTGGCGGTGATAATAGATTTACTGTCGGGTCAATACTAGCCAAAGCCAGCCATTTGTTTTCACATAGAAAACATCTCACAAATCACGGGGAAAACCTATTAAGATATCATTAATTCTCTCAAAAGAATTATGATTAATTTGTCTTTAGTCCCCAGACATCCTCACAAAAATTGCAAGCTAACGAGAGAATATCTCATCTTTCATACACTGCACATCACGGCCCACTGCTGTGTTGCAGATGCAAATCTGCCAGAACTATGGTATTTACCGTAGGAAATCCTGATAAGCTCAACATCAAAACAGGCTTATATTAACAAGTGGCTAAACATGAATTACGATTCATGTTTAACTTGAACAAAGTTCTCCGGAGCTGCTGGTGTGAGGAAAACAAGAGGGATTTGTGTGTTAACATTTATGGCTTAATTTCAGGAACAAGACCCAAGAAACTCTAATAGAACAAACCCGAGGAAGTGATGCTCCAAACCGAAGAGTAAAAAGGCCAAAAACACATAAAAATTACAGCAATCACGACTTGACAGACCATGTGTCGCGACGTGAAGAGAAGCAAGGCAGAAGACCCAAAAACCTACAGCAATCGCGCCGCGACGGAGGCTATGGTCGCGACACGAAGATCAAGGACGCGACAATACCAACTTCTTGGTCGCGAGACTACCAACACAACGCACTAGCCAGACCAGTGGCCGACCAAAAGCAACACTCGACGCACCCTCGCGACGCGACGGGCCTCATGGTCGCGACGCGATCGCTGTGCTCAGTCAGTATAAATAGAAGCTCTCTATGCACGGATTTAGACACCAATTAACATCAATTCACTCCAATTCTCAGAAGATTACTCCAATTAGTTGTAATAGTTCGAAATATATCTTAGTTAGTTGTTTAGAACCGATAGATCATCTATCTCGGTTGTAATTGTAGTAGTAATTCAAGATCATCCGAATGATACACGCACCAAGTTACATGTCAAGAAACAACAAGACTATCGCCACGATCATCATGGAAGGCTAATCTTTTCAGATTACTTCCGGTAATGTTATCCAACCTTTAGTGTAATATGTTTTTACTTTGATTCCGAACAAATGTTTTACTATTGTAACGTTTAAACTCTCATATCTTTGAATACAACTAGTGAATCATTTGTGTCTACTTCTACTTGCTATCATATTCTCAAGACATAGTATTACCAACATATTATTCGCACCTATCTCATCTAAATAACGAGCTAAGACGGATAATCAGTTAATATACTTTGTGCCCAAATAATATGTTAATAAGTTGTAACGTTACTATCCTCTAGGTAAAACATAATATTGCTACACCATTGTTTGTGCCTAATCTACTTAATTGTTAGACAAAGACAAATAATTGATTCAACATGTTATGTATTTACCCATGTAATAGTAATTGTCAGTAAACTGTAACTATGTCAAAGTAATTACATCGGAATCATTGTAGTAAAACATGTGAAACTAATTGTTGATAACTAAACCGGGAGTAATTCTTTCTCTATTCTCAAGTTACAATTTCAATATTTTTACCATCACCGTCAATATTTACTTTACAACTCGTTAAAAGTTAACCACTAAATCCTTGGACTCGACCCCGCTTGCCCTATCTACGTAGTAAAAGTGGGTTATAAATTGTTTTTGACGCGTGTGACGATAGCGTTGTCAATTAGTGGTCAATTTATCATAAAAACGTGTTTTTGTCTCAAAGTTCAAAGGATTATACTATTTTGTTTTAGCTTCCAAAAGCATTGAAACCAAAAAGATGAATATTAAAATGAGTAAAAAACTATTAAAACCCGATTAGTTTGCAAGTTCATAGTATGTCATGTGTGATATTTAAATGTGATGATGAAAAAGTGGTAAACAATTTTTCCATTTAATAAGATTTATATACAAAAAATAATAGTAAATTTCCCAATAATCTTTCAAAGTTCAAACATATATATATATATATATATATATATATATATATATATATATATATATATATATATATATATATATATATATATATATATATATATATATCTTATAATAGAGGTCTTTAATTAAACATGATTGAATATTAATTGTTATCATGTACCACATTAATTTGACTATTTCTAGGAAAAAGATATCGCGTTGGTCGACACCCATCTAAATTTTATGAAATTACCCTAAATTTGGAACCAATGGCATATGAAATGTTGCATCTTATGCTTAAGCTGGTTACAACCAAGTACACAAATGAACAAAGATATGAGAGAAATAGTTTTAGCATCTCTACTTATAGAGACTTGGTTTCCTTTAAAATTTGTTTCTTAAGTAATATGGGATGACATATGTATTAATCTATTTACTTATAGATGTTTGATTTCCCTTCAATTGTGTTTTTTAAACGATGTGGGAGAAAAAAAATTACACAAAATAAAGTTTGATCTCACATCATCATGATAAACCAACTTAAAAAACTTTTTATTATATGAATAAAAGTCCCACTCAAATTTGAAACAATTATATAAATCATTAGTCATTTTCTATTGTGGGAAACGTTTCCAAATATTAAAGTTCAAGAGAATATATACCTAAAAGTTCTATTATTTTTATTTTAATGTGGTTGAGCTTTATGATGATGTTTGATCCCCTAAGCTAAGAAGCTTTGAGATTTATGTATTAAATTAAAAGTAATTGAGAAGTAGCGACAAACACTTACATATAAAAGTAATACATTTACATATATTATGTGATTATACATATTACATTGAATTGAAAAGAAATAATACACATGATAGTGGGTGAATGAGATTTTTAGCTGGCTAGCAGGAAACAAAAGCCAAGAAGCTTTGTGTTTTCATCTCATATTGGTAGGTTTATGGAAAACGAGTCATATGTTGCCTTATAAATAGAGCACTCTGGTGGTTTAGTTGATGCAAAAGAAAAAAAAAGTTGCTTAAGGAGTTACTAAATCGGGTTTTAACATTAAAAACCAAGGCTTTTTTAGGCCAGTTTTTTAATGGTTGAGCCAGGCTTCTATATGAACCGTCCAGTTTTTGCTGGTTTATACATCTGGTTTTCGAGCAATAAAAATTCAATAACCTGACCGTTTCCTTGTTTATATATAACACTGTTAACTAAATAGATAAATTCATTATATTTATCTATATCTAAATGCTGGTCCATTATCAAAAAAATTATTTATTTGAACTAGGCATGATTTATTCAGTATTTTTTCTTATTTTACAAAAGTATACGATAAATATCCTACTACACACGGTCACAACCATAATTCAGCTAAATATCTATCCTTTGATGGTGTTTATAATTTTGTGAGAAAATATATTAATTTAGGACAATTATGTGGTGTTGGTATGATAGATGGATGTAGGTATAACTAACATGGTCATCATCTAACCCGCCAAATTACCTTTTTGATTAATTAATAAATGTAGAGTATTAATTAATCGTATATATACTTGATTCGATACAATGAAAGCTCTCTAACATATAAAACATAGAAACAATCATAATAAGTTTTGTCCAATTTCCATCTAAGCATGTTGTATTAGAATATAGCGTGCCAATAGTTAAGCATTTTTTTTTTTATCATTTCGCTAAGTAAAATAACCAATATAAGACAATATGTGGTGTAGTTCTTAATGAATATATAATATTATATATGTCTCTTCGAGAATATTCTTGTGTTACGTCATTGGTTAAAAGTAAGCCTGGAACGTGTATTTTAAGGTAATTAATTCGAAAAACAAATGTTGAATATAAGCATCCCAACAAGAAAAAAGCAATTTATATCGAGTATTTATATTTTGAAATGGTCCTGTTATGCTCTTTTAATAACCGTTTAACTCAATATCACATTTGTGTTTACATATTAATATGTATATTTATATTAATAAGATCTCAATAGTTAATATTATATGTAACCGTTTAAGGAATTATAATTGCCAAAACAATTAACAGAATAAATTAATGTTGGTCATGATATATAACGAGACAAAGGTACATGAATAAAACAATGATAGGACTTATATAATAATATATTTAGCAATGATAAGTGAAAAAGTGTGTTGTATTTAATTGTTAAGACTACAACTATGATCATGTTTCTTGTTTGAACCATTGTAATTATCTTTTCTTAAGATTTTTTCTATGTCACCCATCTTCTGTACATTGTCTTACTTTCTATTTATTAATTGGGAATCTCTTTAATGAAATGTTGAACCCTAGTATTTTAATTTTTTCACATATTTTATAACGTTATGTTGTTTTATTTAAGGGTTAATATCATAAAATGGCAACCAATAATACATAATTTGCTCTTTAGGTCACTTATATTTTAATTGTATTCAATAGGTCACTGATTTTTTCTATGTTCTCATTACATCATTGAAGTACATTTTATCCGGATAAAACTGACACTAAATCATATGTGTTGTCCACTGTGGCATTCAATATAGCATAATTTATTCATTTAGGTCGTCCTAACAGTGAAATTGCATCTATAATAATATCGAATTTGACAAAATATTTGATTTAAATGCACTTTAATGGTGTAATAAAATCACAGAAAAAAATTCAGTGACCTATTGAGTACAATTAAAAGATAAGTGACCTAAACAACATATTATGTATTATTGGTTGTCATTTTATGACATTAACCCTTTATTTAATGACTTGATAGCTGGTAGCTGGTAAGTAGAAGTTGTAACTTATATTTATGTAGATATATTCAACAAAAATAATTATTAGCTTGAAGTATTTTTTTTTGAATTAGAAGTTATTATGCAAAAATGTTCAACAGAAATGTAACTTTTATTTTATGTAACTCTTATTTTACCTTTTATTTAAAATAAAAGTCAAACTTCTACTACAGCCCGAAACTTTTTTTCGGATTTTCTCTTAAAAGCGTTCATGTCAAACACGCCCTAAGACTCTAAATCTAATGATAACAATAACTATTAAATTTCAATAAATAAACAACAATTATTATCATATATTAGCATTTTCTTTTAGACTTTCATTTGAGAATAAAATGCTAGATTCTTAGAAGCGGTGGACATATCAATTTCAACAATCAAAGTATCAAGCTTTCAAATAGGCCAACAATAATCTTTGACAACTCTACAAACATTTTTCTTATTTAGGGGGTGTTTGGGAGTGCTTATAATATGAGTTTATTGGCTTATTTACTTTTTGGAAAAGTTATAAGCTATAAGTAAGGGTCTCATTACTTATTAAAAACTGCTTATTACTTATAGCTTATTGACTTTTCCAAAAAGTCAATAAGCCAATAAGCTGATTTTATAAGCACTCCCAAACACCCTCTTAGAACTCTTAGAATATTTAATGCCAGATGAATCAAGAAACAAAGAATGACATTCAATTTCCGATCCAGCTTCTTAAAATCCTTCTTGGACATTAACTTGTTATAATCATCACCTTTCCAATTCATCGATATCCACATCAACTTCACCAAGCTTTGCCATTTCAACTTCCTCTTCAGCAACATCAACATATAAAGGATTCAGACCCGCTCCTTGTGTAAAGACAACAACTTCACGCTCCTCTATCTCAAAAACGAGGACTTCAGATGGAGGAGATGTGGGAGCTATTTAGCCAAGTAAAAGTCAATATTCCGCTGGTCAAATTTATCAAGGAGGTTCCTTCATATGCAAAATTCTTGAAGGACATGTGTGTTTAGAAGCGGAAACTTCAAGCCTACCTCCCCAACAAGATAGAGCTAACAGAACATGTTAGTTCCATAATTCTTGACACATTCCCACAAAGTTGAAGGATTCAGCAACTCCTTTGATTTTTGTAAATTTGGGTGATGTCCGTGTCAAGAAGGCGTTACTTGATTTGGGATCCAGCATCAACATACTTCTAGGACAACTATTCGATAAGCATGAGTTTGGAACCCTAGAACGAACTGATGTAATCTTGCAAGTGGCTGACAAGTCCACGAAAATTCCCCGTGGAGTATTGTCAGATGTCATTGTCAAAGTGGAGGATTTCTACTATCATGTAGACTTTCTGGTTTTGGATACTGATAGCCTCAAGGGAAGAACAACCAACCATCTATCTGGGGAGCCCTTTCCTGGCCACAACGAATACCGAGATCGATTGTTGTACAGGGGAGATGTAGATTTCTTTTGGAGACAAACACGTCAAGATTAATGTTTTTAGTGCCAACAACAATATGTCTGAAGAATATGATTGCTACCAGATTGACAAATTAGATGAATTAGTGCGACAATTCACCCCTGAGATCTTATGCTCAAGTCCAGAGGAATTCCCAATGATTACTAATGATGATGATGCAGCAGTAGAAGATGAAAGAAAAACAAAGGAAGGGCAGCTCATAGATTGTTGACAAGTTGAACGTCTTCCAACAGAAATTAAAAAATCCCTAAAACCATCACTTCAAGAACCACCTGTGCTTGAACTGAAAACATTTCCTACACATCTCAAGTATGACTTTCTGGGAATTAATGACAGTTTGCCAGTAAGATTATCGGTGGAGCTGACAGTTGAGTATGAAAAGACATTACTAGAGGTCTTGTCAAAGTATAAGGAGGCCATTGGGTGGACAATTTTAGATTTGAAACGTATTACCCGTGCAACATGCATGCATAGAATCATCACTGAAGGTGGAGCAAAACTAGCAAGGGATACACAGCGAAGGCTCAACTCGATCTTACGCAAAGTGGTGAAGAAGGAAGTCCTGAAATGGATAGACGTTGGTATTATCTACCCGATTTCTGACAGTGACTAGGTCAGCCCGACGCAGACAGTGCCTAAGAAATATGGAATTACCGTTGTCAACACGAAGGACGGTGACAAGGTTTCTACAAGACATGTCACAGGATGGAAGTTTGCATTAACTACCGCAAACTAAACGCTGCAACGTCCAAATATCATTTTCCGCTACCGTTCATCGATCAGATTGTTGAGAAACTAGCTGGACAAAAGTATTACCGCTTCTAAGATGGATACTCAGGGTACAACCATATCGCGATTCACCCTGATGATCAAGCATAAACTACATTCACATTCCGCTATGGTACTTTCGCGTTTCGAAGAATGTCATTCGGGTTGTGCAATGCTCCTACCACTTTTCAACGATGCACGATGGCAATTTTCTTAGACATGGTCTGTGATTCATTAGAGATTTTCATGGATGATTTCTTGATTTTTCGGTATTCGTTCGAGGCTTGCCTAGCCCAACTGGAAAAGGTTCTTGCAACATGCATTGAATCCAATTTGGTCTTGACTTGGGAGAAAAGTCATTTTATGGTAAGAAAATGAATCATATTAGCACGTGTGGTTTCTGAGCGTGGGTTTGAAGTTGATCGGGCAAAGATTAAAGTAATCTCTACATTCCCTCCACCCACATCTGTCAAGGGTGTCAGGTCGTTCGTTGGTTATGTCGGCTTCTACAGGAGATTTATCAAAGATTTCAGTGCTATATCTAAGTCGGTGTGCAACTTACTGCTTAAAGATGCCCCATTTGTTTTGGACAAAACATGTGTTCATGCATTCACCAACTAACTTTGAACCATCAAACAAAAATCCAAAAATAGATTCAAATTCTTGCATTTGTTTAAATCTATTTTTTAGTTAAGAGCGTGTCATGTCTACTAAAACAAGAAAATAATCAGTTCTAAATGTTTTTTTTTTGAGAGGATTGTTGTTCTCTTTTGGTATTTAGGATCTCATCAAATTGTTTTTTTTTTCTATAACAAATACGTTTTATAGTAAATTTAGGTTCCACTCCAATTGTATTTGCAATTTATGTTGCTTCAATAGCCGAGTTAAACCCATTTTTCCTATATTTTTCAAAATAATTAACCAAGCCTTCTAAATTTTTAATTGCAATATCAAGAAACAAATCTTTAACTTGTAACTTTTTACTTACCAAATTAATTCTATATAAAATTTCATGCCATATAACCAAACTTAAAATAAATTCAAAACTTGAAAGTTCACAATTTACCAAAGATTCGGCATCTCTACAACTTTTTTCATCATCACTTACTTCAGCTAATTTTATTAAAACGTTTTTTATTTGACCAATTTGACTCTTTATAGCTTTAACACTTTCGATATGACTTTTCCAACGAATAAGATACTAAGATTTTAGTGTTAATTCATCTTAGTAGAACTTGAAAATACACCATAGATTGTTTGAAATGTTTCCAAAAATGTTTTTGCTTTTTTACAGAATTTGCCATAATTTATGGAAGTGCACTTTAGAGATTTTCTATACAACAAAACAATCGTCCACATTCAAATTCAAACCATAACTTGTCAATCAAATATACATAAGTTTATTATGTTGACCAAAAAGAATTATCAAAGTTATCAACAAAATGCAACTTTCCACAACAAGAACTGTCGACAAATCTACACGTCGTCGTTTAGTTCGCTGTTTAGCTACACGTGTTGCACACGGATTAACCTGCGGGAATGCGAATCGAGACTCATTTGACAACTGTGTGGGAAAGGCAATTTGTATCTGGTATTAGTGTGGAGGGCGTATTACTGTATATTATAGCCCATTAGATGATATTTAACGGTCCTGATTTATACATCTATAGACCATATAACTTTTACGTTAAATCCAGTACAACGCAGAAGATTTCATAGCCAATTGCCTACAAATATTGCTGTACAAGCACGGTGATGACAGTACTTTTTTCTACCACGTCCAGACACGTGGCTTGATTCCTCCACTCCCTTACTGGATTTGCTCAATGCTCCCTTTATGACTTTTTATATCATTTTATTGATGTTAAATTTCAATAATTTCGTATACGTAGCATCTATTAGAATAGAAAAATCAAGAATATGTATATAAGAAAATATCCAATTTATTGTATTGTTTTTAGAAATAATCATAAAATTATTCATATTTTCAATTTTCATTAATAAAATAATCCAGGTTTTTGAAACTTTTGTAAATGGCCGTTCACTTCGAAAATATGATATTTTCAACGTTAATTTCTTTTTCCGAAAAATGATTCGCAAATGTTGAGAAGTTTGAAATTTTTTTTAATTATAAAATCTATGAAGTATAGATTTACTGGAATTCTTATATGAAATCAATAAATAAATCAATTATATAAAATTATTAACGAGTCATCGATCTTTTTGCCTTTTTGGACTAATGTTGGAAACTAATAAGGGAAATAAATTTAATATTGTTTTGTTTATGATTTGAACGTTTTTACTGGAATTCATATATGGAATCAATATATAAATCAATTATATAAAAACATTAACGAGTCATCAATCTTTTAGGACTAATGTTGGAAACTCATAAGGGAACTCAATTCGATATTTCCCATGAGTCGATGCTTATTTTTGAAGCATGCACGTTTAAATAGCATGCTAAAGTAGTAAAGTGGCATGCAAATATTAGCATTATATGTGGTATTGGTGATCCATTGTTCCGTCTCTTTGAGTTCCTTTTTTTGAACAACCTCTCTTCCCGTGATCATTTTGCGGATACTCACAGATGATATCTTTATTTGTTCATCTAGTAAGTGCATGCCACGTGACATATATGGAATTCTCTAAGTATACATCTCTGAACATGCACTTCAGAAGCACTTGGGTTTTCTGAACAATCTCTACAAGTCGTCTTTTGAACTCATTTCAGAAGCGTCTTCTAAATAATGCATGTAATCTTTCAACATCTTAACATGGTCACTTTTAGATCTAATAATCTTCTATAATCTGCGAAATAGTTCTTATAAGAATTTTTTTCATTTTTTTTTTCATTTTAAGGTATTTTATTACGGTGTAGAGGGATTTCGCAATTGACAACTTAAACAGTTACGAAATTAATGGTTATCAAGAGGTCCTAATTCTACCGAGTGGTCTCTATCAAGGTGAAACGATAGGGCTCCTATATTGTTTGGAGGTGGGTCTCTATCAAGAGGTCCTACTTCTACCTAAGCTATGGAACATTGGTGTCGGCAAGAAAAATCATCTAACACAAACCGTATCAAGTAAGGCCAATGACAAGCATCGGGTTTTGGTATTTGATAACATTATTTTTTAGAACCGTGGTATCAACATTTTGATTACTTTGAATTGTCACAAGATCTATGCAAATGCGTCGTGTATATAAGCTAGTTAAATTGCACACTTCTAAAATAGGGTTCATCTGGTACAGTGACAACACTCAATAGTTCATCCTGATCAACTACTAAGCTGACTTTTGAAGACATTCATAATTTGATCCTCGAGGAGGATATTCACAGAAGGAATAATGTAAGTGAAATACTAGTGGTATTTTGACTACAAAAGACAGGACGAAAGTCCAACTGTAAGAACCCAAAAATGTTGGCAAAAGTATAAAATAAATATATGTGAAGTTTTGGTTGAATTATGTCTTAATAATAAAATATTTGTATAAAAAGAGCAAAGAAGGGTAATTCGGTAATTTTTAGTTGCTATTGAAAAATGAAAATAATCATATTTTTAGTAAGGATGATATATATAAACTATATAAAAGTTATAAGGATGAAGTATGAATACTGAAAATGTAAAAGTGAGTGAAAAGTACAAAATGACCAAAAAGGGCATTTTCGTCATTTTGAAACATTTAACCTCATAACGAGATTTTATGTGTTAAAATGTTATTAAAGTGAAAAATAAGTTTATAAGTGGGGCAAAACTATAAAATGTAGAAATTCTTACAATTTAAGCATGTTATGTGTTATTTTGAGAAAAATGGTAAAAAAGGGCAAAATGGTCATTTGGCATGCAAATGACTTTAATGTAAAGAAAATATAATGTTGGGGTCAAAATGAAAAAAAAAGATGTTATAATGTTATAAAAAGAGTTTTGTGCAATAATGGGACAAAACAGAACTTGAGGGACCAAAAATGCAAAATAGCTAGGTATTTAAAGGAGAAAATATCTCCTTAATGTTCAGAAGTTAGAAGTCTCCAGAGAGATTGTGAGGATGCGAGAATGATCGAGTTTGAGGGCTAGTGGAAGATTGAAGCGGGCGTTTAGAAGTAATAACTTAAAAATGAAGAATTCCAAGCAAATTAAGGTAAGAAATTATGGTTTGAGCACATACTATTCATCATCTTCTTGGGAGAGAACATGGAATATGGATTTCTGGAACTCATGAGATGGTTCCAGAGATATTTCCCTTTTAAGTATGCTATAAACACTAAGTAAACACACTTTAATTGTGAGGAGTTGTTGAATTTGTGAAAATGATCATTTTTGGACCAAGAACCCTAGTTTACGGGTCCTTGTGACCAAATATGATTTTTATGATTAAAGTGAGTCTTATATACTAGAAAAGATGTAAGAAATCAGTTTTGATAGTTAATTTGAAGTAATTTCAGTTTTTGGTGTCAAAACCCTAAAAATGGAATTTTCATGAATTTGAATGGAATCAGTGATTCCATGGTTTAAAAACATGTTTGAATGATGGGTTTTAGTCATGGAATAAGTCTAAAATGATTAAATAAGTTATAAGGAACTTAATATGTGAAATTAGTGAGTTACAGGACAAAAATCGGACAAAAACTCGCATCTGCAGGCTGTGCACGAGTCGTGCCCTTTTTCTCTTGGGTTTGCACGAGTCGTGCCACCCTGTAGAAGCCAGAAAAGGCATCCTACAAAGAGCACGAGTCGTGCTCTTTCATGCACAAAATGTGCACGATTCGTGCTCCAAGACAGGGGCAAAATGAAGTTGCAATTTGATGCTAGGCCTATCCATTTGATGTCCAATTGATACCCTAAGGTTAATATGATGTGAAAACATGAAAAATAATGTTAAATTGGGTATAAGACTTTCCAAGGGTATAATGGGCAATAATATACCATGTAAATGATAATTGAAAGTAGCAAAGAAGATGATAAGTTAAGTAATGAATGTCACAACTATATTGTGATATGAGTCTAGTAAGATATGAAATCAGTAGTCTTTACATGTTGTTGAAGTATAACATGTTATTAATAAAATGTGAATAAACTCCTTAGGTACTTAAGGAGTAAAAGTCAGTGAATAGGAGGGACGAGGAAAAGGATAGTTCTAGTTAGACTTTGAAAGTAGCTCTATACGTGAGCTAAGTGTTTTAAAACAGATTTTGAAGAAGTTTAGTTTCTGAGGTTATTTTGAAAGAAGCTCCATATATGAGCTTAAGATGTTGAAATTAGTTTTCAAAGTGATTTTGATTATGAGTCAAAGAGTTTATAAGTTTGAGTTTATTGTGTCCATATTTGACCAATTTGAGATGAAGTGAAGAAAGTAATAAACTTAGAAATCAGAGCAAAGAAAGTAGTAAGAGTTAGTTGTCCGGACTAGGATCACCCACATAATTGGGAGATCTGAAGACACTACTGGGATGGTACCTCCCGTCGCGAAGTAGTTGTCTAGCTTAGCATAACCTTATGGTTGGATCTGTTCCAAGCCATGAAGGGGAGACATCATAACCTTATGGTTGGATCTGTTTCAAGCCATGAAGGGGAGACAGAAGTAGCACAACTTTGCGGGTGGATCTGTTCCGTCCCGTGAAGGGGAGTTGGTAATATGAATTAAATCAATTCATGAGTTTTAGTTGGTCTTTAGAAAATGAGAAAGAAAGAAGTTTTTGAGTTTTGAAAATGAGAAGAAAAGCAGTTTTGAGATTTATTATAAAAATCAGTTTTAAGTAGTTTACTTGTTAATATTACAGGTTTTGGGTAAAAGAGTTTTGGGTTTAAAACCCATATTACTCACGAGGCTTTATGTCTCACATATTATTTGTTTTAAAATGCTATGTACTTAGGTAAGAAGAGCAGGAGCTTGACTACTACATAAGCTCTGAGGTTGGGACCAGTGTAAAATACAGATAAGTTTAAATTATGGCTTTTGTATGCAGTCTGTAATACCCTTTAAGAATAAGTTTGTAAAAAAAATTAAGTGACTTTTTGCGAGTCACGTGTTGTAAAATATATTGTGTTATAAACTATGTTAAATTATGGTTTTGAGAAAGGGGTGTTACAGTAACAGAGGAGGCGGTGGTAGAGGAAGATCAAAATCAAGAGAGAAGGGTTAGTCGAAGAACAAAATATATATTACCTATTGGAACTACAAAGAGAGTAGTCATTTTAGAAATCACTCAAAACCGATAATAGATAAAGGAAATAAGGAGGTAAATGTGACATTAGACTTCAATTATTATACACTCATTTGTTGTGTTGAAAACTTAATAGAATCCCATATCATTAGATTTTGGTGCATTGTTTCACGCTAGTCAAACCAAGAAAATAATGCAGAATTTTAGGAATTATAATAGGGAACGCAGGCTTCCAAACAATAAGAGCTTGGATATCATCGATGTTGGGGATATTGTCCTCAAGAAAACTTTGGATACACATTGGACTTTGAAGAACGCCAAGTCGCCAAGTATATTCCGGACCTAAAGAGAATGCTGATGTCTGTAGGCCATATTGATGATGAGGGTCACTATGTTACATTTGGTGATCATCAGTGAAAAGTTAAAAAAAAAGGAAACCTGGTTGTTGTTAAGGGACAAAAATAGGGTACACTTTATATGGTGGAGGTTCATGATGATAAAGCAAACGCCACCATAGAAGAAGTAGGGGTATCCACTCTATGCCACAAACACCTTGGCTATATGACTGGAAATGAATGAAGATGCTAACCTCTAAAGTGAAGATTTTAGAGTTGAAAATCATGACAGTTGACTTTTGTAAGCCGTGTGTCCTTGGCAAACAAACAAAAGTTACTTTTGCAAATATGGGTCAATCGCCCAAGTTGGGAAGTTGGAGGAGTTAGTTCATTTAGATGTTTATGGTCCCACCTCAGTTTCTTCACTGGGAGGCTTCTGCTACTATGTCACTTTTATTGATGACTACACAATAAAAGTTTGGGTTTACTTCTTAGAGAATAAAATTGAAGTATTTAACACTTTTAAGAAATGAAAAGCGGTTGTAGATAATGAAACAAATATGAAGATTAAGTGCCTCAAGTTAGACAATGAGGGTGAATAGAACAACGAAGAATTTGTTGAAAACTGAACACGGAATCTAGATGCTAAAGACGATTTTAGAAACAGCTAAACAAAATGGAATAGTTTCTCATGAATCGTACATTGAACAAGAGGGCTAAGAGCATGAGACAATATGTTTTAGGCAGATTCGGTCATGATACTCGAGGTGGCCAGCAATTGCTATCACAAGTCGCCGAAACTTCGATATCGAGGTGGACCGCAATTAAGGTGGTCAAAAATGTTGAGGTGTCGAGTCGTGAATACTGTGATGACGAAGTGTACCGCAATTTCAAAAATTAGATAAATCTATCGTGACGAGGAAGAACACAGATTATTGAAGGACCAACGTTGTGGTGTCATAGGTAGGAAAAGTTGCAGTGTCGAGAACAATATCTTTAGTGCCTGGTTGATTACAACACTCGCATTGAGCAACAAATCTACGATGCCTTGTAATCCCTAACATTATTTGGCAGATTCGCATGTGACTTTGCATATGACTGACCCAATTAGCACTTAGGGCATCCCATACCTATATATAGATCTCTACCTGCGTATTCCTCCGTGTTGAAGTTTGCAATGCAGAAAACCTATGCTAGATACAAGTAAATCAGTGATTGTATTTACAAGTTTTTTTAATCAATAAAATCATATTTCTCGTTCGCATGTTGACGTAGCCGATTAATCTGATCGATGAACCACATTAAATTTCCATATTCTTTTATTATTGTTCGACTACATTAATATATGTGTGTGTGAAATCTGTTTGTTATCCTCCAACACAACAACATGTTTTAATTCGAAGTCAGATTCATTCAGAAAATCTAAATTATTCTAGCCTTAATCATTTGAGATTACAAAACATAAAAACTAAGAATAAACTTCAAACGATATTACAACTAAATAACCAATTAAAAGATGCTTGGTCATTTTAAATGATTAGCAAAATTTTGAATAAATTCCCTTTGAGCTATCAACCCTAAACTATTAAAAGATCACTTCTTATCTTTCTATAATCTCGGTATCATATTAACTTTTCATATTATGAATAAGAGAAATTGTATTTCTTCCTACGTATAATTGGTTTCAGTGATTAGAAAAATGAATAGAGAGGTATTTGGGTTTTAAAAAGAAGTAAAAAGATTCTACTACTTCTACTATGGGCAGTGTACTTAGCTGTCAAATTCTCCGTTGCCTGTCACGACTAGCAGACGAAACACCCCTGTGACCTTCTCAAAACCCAAAAGCAAAAAGTACCAAATCCACTCATTCCACCCATGAAAATATATATTCATCTTACTCAACCATTCCTACTCTTTTTGTATGCAACAACCCATCAATCTTTATGCCCATTTGAAGCTAATCCTACGATATCCCATGGTTTCTCTTCAAGAATCTCCCAATTCCAATCCGGGTCGTTTTCAGATAACACGACCCTATTACACTCCACCACCATCTTCTGCTGCTTCTTCACCATCTAGGTTCCAGAAGCATCTAGGTCGATCCATGCGAACTGTGCGCTCCAATTTCTACCAGTCGGAATACACCGACAGTTGCTCCTTCGCTTCTACCCAACAGGCCCCGCCGTCCGTCGTATCGGAAAACCTTACTGACTCCGTCATCGATGTTCATTTACACCAGCTTGCTACTGCTACTGCTAACAATAAGTTCTCCAAATCCTCGCCTTCTACAGCGTCTTCCGATGACTTTCTCGGACTTTCTCAGGTCTTCAGTGATTTCTCGGCGTATAGTAGCGATATATCGGGAGAATTACAACGACTAGCGTGCTTACCGGAGGAGTCGAATGAGAATGATCTTAATCAGGAGCAGAAACCAGAATCTGAGCCTTGCTTGGGGTTTTTACAACGGGATAGTTTCTCTACAGAGATCATTGAGAGTATCTCGCCCGAGGATTTACAACCGACGGTCAAGATCTGTGTCGATAGTCTCGGTTCGAACTCCGTTGCTCTGAAGAGGTCCGCCGCGGCGAAACTTAGGTTGCTTGCGAAGAACCGATCGGAGAATCGAGCGTTGATAGGCGAATCCGGCGCGGTTCCAGCATTGATTCCACTTCTCCGGTGTGCCGATCCTTGGACTCAAGAACATGCGGTCACTGCGCTACTTAATCTCTCTCTTCTGGACGAGAATAAACCTTTAATCGCCGGCGCCGGAGCCGTGAAGTCGTTAATCTATGTTCTAAAGACAGGTACAGAGGTATCAAAGCAGAACGCGGCCTGTGCCTTGCTCAGTCTAGCTATGATTGATGAGAACAAAGTATCGATCGGCGCTTGCGGAGCGATCCCGCCGTTGGTGTCACTTTTAATCAACGGTTCAAATCGAGGAAAGAAAGACGCGTTAACGACACTGTACAAACTCTGTTCTATGAAGGCGAACAAGAAGAGAGCAGTGACGGCCGGCGTTGTAAAACCACTGGTCGAGCTTGTGGTTGCAGCAGGAGAGGCGGCAGATGATCAAGTAGCTATGGGGATGGCGGAGAAGGCGATGGTGGTGTTGAGTAGCTTGGCCGCAGTCGAGGAAGGGAAGACGGCAATTGTTGAAGAAGGCGGTATCGCCGCCTTGGTCGAGGTGATAGAGGACAGTACATCGGTGAAAGGAAAGGAGTTCGCGGTGGTGACGCTGATACAGCTCTGTGAAGGGGTTAATAGTGCCAGAAACAGAGCTTTGTTGGTCGGAGAAGGTGCCATTCCGCCGCTGGTGGCTCTTTCTCAGACCGGAACTGCTAGAGCCAAACACAAGGTAAGATCTTTTGATAACTCCATTGATAAACTTGATTAAAAATCAGTAACCTGTTTAATCTTTCACTTCATCTTTATCATAATTTCCGATGGGTGTTCATAAAAAAAGGAAATTCACATGAATTGTTAAGGAGGTTCGTATGATTCTTGGAATTTCTTTTTTGAAAAAGCGATATGATTCATATTTTACTACTACTGGACCACCCTACTTTGCATTTAGTTAGGGCGTGCAACTTTTAATGCCTGATGTACAACCCATACCAGCATTACGATTTATCATCTTCATAAATGTTACAATAAAAATTCTTGCTTGGAGATCATTAACCCAATTCATGAAAAGAAATAGAAACATAGATCATATCATCAAAGTGGTTGCTTCACCTTTTGATGACTGAATTTATAGAAAAAAAGCAATAATCTTCCATGTTTTAAATGCAATGAGAACACATTTTTCATGTTTTAATGAAACATAATTCTAAAGATATAATTTTTTTTTTATTTGCAGGCTGAAACACTACTTGGGTACTTGAGGGAACCAAGGCAAGAAGCTGGTTCAAGTTCAAGTCCAAAGTGAAGTATTTAGTTTGAGATAATATCATAATAGTAGTATAAGTATGTGTTTTGGTAGATTATTGTATATAGGAATTTTCTTTTAATGGTTTTGTATAGAGTGTTTAAAAGTCTTTATAGACAGAAAAAAAGAAGTTAGTTAGATGTAAATTAAGATTAGTGAGAAGAAGAAGAAGAAGCAGCTGACTTTAGGTGGTTTTGGTTTGTTTGTGATAAAAACAAAGAGCTTGTAGCTTGTTTGCATATTATCATTATGTTTTCCACTTGAGAGTTATTTTTCATGTAATTTGGTTTTTGGATTTTTATACCCAAATTCCATCATTTGGTTTGTACACCTTAGTTTAAGTGGCTTTGCAAGTATTTTCGCAAAAAAAGTTGTCATGTGATATGTAAATCAGATTTGATATTTTGATAAAAATCAATGTTTGCAATTGATCATTCTTTAAAAGTCTTAATTTTCTAGCAATCTTGAGTTGACTAGCATTGTTTTGCTCTAGAAGCATGAAAATAAGATCTTTACAATCAATATTTTTCAAAAATGTTGTTCGTATGGAAAAAACATGCGAATCAGTTGTAGATGTATTTTGTTATATTTTTGTAAAAAGTTATTCTTTTTTACCAACATTTGAGCTAGTCTATGTCATATTTTTAAAGACTATGTGTGATGTAAATGAGATGCAAAGTATATTTGTATGTGTAACATTCTCTTGTATGTTGGTGAAAGTTTTTTTACTTCAAATTTGCATGAATTTATGTTGGATATTAAGGAAAAAGAAATAAGAAAGCGTAATGATAAAGAGGGTAAGGGGTGGGTCCATTTGGTATGGATTTGATTGGTGTAAAGTTTGTAGGTTTGCTTAAACTGTACTATTACTTGGTCCTACAATCCCATTGAAGACACCAACCCCACAACAACTGTCGGTATTTAGAGAAGATACATAAATACATTATACATGTTTCCATATGGGTATGTAATGTCATAATTCATGATATATAAATGTGGTATGGTAGTCCAGGAGGAAATTTTAATGTGATATAACGATATTACTTAAACAATTTTTAAGAAAATATCACAAGATAATTATTTGTAAAATAAGTTTGCAAGGTACATTAGTTTTAGGAAAAAATTTTATGAATGGGTTTCACTACCAGGATGTGTCTCTAGTTATTTATTTTGCAAAACAAATTTTCAAACTTACCAATGATAGTAATAGTTTCAAAAAGAAAATATCACTACAATATATGAGTGGTAGACTCTTAATAAAATGGTCATAAATTTCAAAATTCAATTAAAATTACCATTTATTTTGCATTGCCAATTCTAAACTCCAATCCTAACATTTCATTTTCGCATTATGAAATTTGTTTGTGCTGCGAAATTGGTTTCAGAGGATTCCTGCAAAAAGATTTCGAAACAGTTTTCTTTTTCTATGTTTTTGAGCTATTTGACACCGCGAAATAAATAAATTTTCATCAAATTTATTCTATTTTTTTCGTTTTTTGCGTGGACCATCATAGCGAAAAACAATTTTGTAATAGATCAATTATGAAATTAATGGTTAATTTTATAAAAGGTAAAAAAGATAACCATTCTATTAAAAGTCTTCATCCAATATGGCTATTTTTGTAAGGAAAAACATTCAAAATTAATAATCATTTTGCAAATAGTAATAATTTCACAGTTTATTTATCAGAATGGTGAGAAAAATAAGTTGGTATAATTAAAAGAATTTCATAGAAACCATATATACTATTACAGTTACACTTCCATTAATAATGTAAAGAAATTCATAGCTGTTTCATATTACACCTCTATTTTAGTTATTTTAGTGAGTCTGCATTTGTTAATTTGCTTGGGTTGATGCTAATTAGCTAGCTGGCAGATAGTAGGCATGGATGGGATCCTGTGCTTTATTTATTGCGAATTGTAGTCCCCAGTCTGTTAATACATTTTTAATAAATAGTTTCAATAGCGAGGCATCGTTACAACTTGCCAAACCCATTCTCTTGCATGTATCGGGCTAGTTGTTTTTGGCTGTTGTGCCAGCTTCCAATTTCTTTTAGTAAATGTAATGTATGGATAATGATGAAAAGTTAAAAGGTATATTTCGAATAGACGAAATATACAAAATGAAAGTTTATTTCTTTCTGTTTTTTTTTTTTCAGATGAAACTGTTTAAAGTTAAATAAATCCATCATTTCATCATTTTCTATTATAAAGTTGTGCAAACGGTAACATAGACATTAACCCCTTTTGGATTTCAAGTGTCTGGTATCCACGCAACGATTTCAATCCAGTTAAAACATAAATATGACAAACTATTTGCAAATAAATATAATTCCAATACAAAATAAACCATCTCAAAACTGATAAATCATTTACAAAACAAAGTAATTATTTACAAAAGTAAACATACCAATCATCAACAATGATGTAGGTAGGACATACCATAACAAATGAGCGCTCGAGAGTCAGCCATGGTGGAGTGAAAGTGCCGATCGGTATACCGGTCAGGGACGGAACCCTTATGGGGCTTGGGGGGCCATGGCCGCCTGCTTACAAGTACCAATATGGTAATACCGATCAAATCTAATCTATAATTTATTACAATATCAAGACTTCATTTTGGAAAGAAAAATTGAAATAATGATATAGTAAATGGAAGCTATAAAGGAGTTAAGTAGAGCCAATCTAGGGGAATCTGTTAAGAATTAGACATAGGATTTACCCAATCGCCAATCGCGTAAAAAATGGAAACTGAAAAAGAGGATACGAATAAACCATATTTCATAGCCGATTTTTCAAGTTTCATGGCAAAGAACTCACTCATCTTCTCAATTTATAATACTTTATTTATGTTATACTTTAATGGTTTGATTTTTCATCGCAATCTTGGTTCTCCGTTCTCCCTTCAGCCTCGCAGACTCCGTAATGATCCGCTGAGAGAAAGATCCACGTATTAATGTATTAGGTATTTACAACGTTCGGTTCTTGTTCCCTTGACTTCAATTTATATAATTTCTAAACTGTAATTGTTGAGAGTAGTAAATTGAGTGAATTACTGATTTAGACAAATCAAACCTCCACCTTCGCTTTCCAATTGCCTTGTACACCATAGGATCATGGTAGGACTAAGAATGCTTATTAATTATTAGTTGTTGGCTTGTTGATTTAGTACTTGGTGACCGTAAAAAGGTTATTCATTCGTAATTACAATTGAATATTTGTTATTTTAACGATGTGTCTCAACATTGTGATTTGTCTAATATAAAATTATGTTTGCATTTTGTTTCATTTGCAGAATCACAAAATCGAATTACTAAAAATGACCATTGTTGTTACAAACTTGAGGGGAGTAAGGCGTAATGGTGACCAGTGATCATTTGATATGAAACACATTAAAATTGATTTGACCGTGGTTTGAATCTCACAGACTTCAACCTTGTGGTGGATTGCCTTTCAAGAAAAAAGAACCAAAAAACAATGTATCATATCAATATCGGCCAACTATAAGGTGTTCTCGTTTCTTCCTTAATCAGTTTCATTGTCACAATGGTGTCTTGTATAAAAAATCTATATGTTAATTGTTGGTTCAATTTGTTATATAGAGTCCATTAAGATGAAAAATCAATTCACAAAAGAAAGTAATTCAGCTTGAACTAAATTAAACTTTTTTATATTATATTATTTTAAAGTATTGGGTACGGCCTCCTAACTCTAATGTTCGTATTCCGTCCCTGATACCGGTTCCATCAAAGAAAGGCTTTGGTGGAAGACATCAATAGGGCTGGTCCTAAGATTCTTTAGCATTTTTTTTATCGTCAACTAACGAACTAAAGTAATGCATAATTTTCTAAAGCCACATTGTAACAAAACTTTTTTATTTAAAAACCTTATTTGTTTTGTTAGGAATAAACCACCATAAATTACACACAAAAAACATAGTATTTAACGTGGTTCGATCAATGTGACTTGCATATACGGAACAGAAGGGAGTATTCTTATTCACGAACTTGAAAATCAGTAGTACAACTAAAACCCTAACTGTATGTCATATTATATAAAGATAATACAAAAAGCAACCCTAACTAGATTAGGGTCGAGCCCAGCTACACAGATCAACGCATGTCTATATCGTGCGGGGCTCCGCTCCATACTCCCATGTGATAAGTGTTTGTCGTGAATGACTTCGGGCCAAACGGCCAACTCCTGACGCTTATCTTGTTGATTTTAGTTGTCAGGTTTTGTTGCTTTGTTCGTAAAAATCAATATCCATTTGAGCCTCGATTCTCAAATCACTTTTAATATGTTTAAAGATCCTTGTAAATCTCACATAAACATATTTCTCCTTTTTGTTTTTCGATGGAAAAGGTTAGAAAATTGCCAAATAGCACTTTGTTAACCTAAATATATGTATTGAGCTAATATTGCTTGAGCTTTTTAGTTGACCTTTTAGCTAGGGATACCCTAGATAGCTTTCCTATTTATAGTTGTCTTTTCCTTTTTTTTTTATTCATATTTTTCATCTCAATAATGAAACCCTAACCGTTTTTTTCTCTGTTATTTATTAGTTCACATGATATGAGAGCTCTATTCGATCATTTCTTGATTATTGTTGGGGGCGACTTGTAGCAAACACGCTGACTTTTGCAAATCAACAATTTTGGGTATGCTTTTCTAGTTCATTTGTATATTTGGTTTGATTTGATTTTGTTTGATTTCGAGGGTTTTGTTCCTTCCTTCAGTGACAGAACAATCACTTTGGTGACTTTTTTACACATAAATGAGTTTTAAAAATTCGTTCCGTGACTTTAGAGGCGATTTTTATGGTTCCAAGGATGATGGGCATACACACCATGTCTTTGACATGGTGCTCCTTCCACATCAAATTTCACTTCACCATAGAGGAGGGGGTAATGTTTACCATCCTCACGTTATGGGAAGGAGGAGCAAGAGAAAGAGGGGGGGGGGGGGGGGGAGACAAAGAGAGAAAATAGAGAAATAGGTATAAACGAAAAAAAAGCCATGTGCATGGTCAGTCTCGGCTAAGGCCATGTTTGGGTTTGCCAATATTGAACACATCATCACCAATTTAGCTATGGCACGACGTAATTGTTTTACAAGATTGTGCAAATTACAAAAACAAGAAATATCATATTTGGGTCAAAAAACTAAAAAATTTAAATAGGCAGGAATTATTGTGGTTGAAAATTGAACTGAACCGAACC
Organism: Cichorium intybus; assembly: GCA_023525715.1. Lineage (NCBI taxonomy): Eukaryota > Viridiplantae > Streptophyta > Magnoliopsida > Asterales > Asteraceae > Cichorium > Cichorium intybus. The sequence continues at coordinate 36,363,756 of CM042011.1, forward strand.
GAAACCGAATTACCTAACCCATTATCAAACAAGTAATCAATTATTTTATTTTTCCTACCATTTCCTCTTTTATACCCCTATATCATTTATTTACTTTTTCTCCAACTCTTTACACATATTTCAAGCGTTGAATAGATACTTAAAGTGATTAGCATAAACCATTCCCTCGTAGTGTTGCAATTGACCCACCCATTTCTCATCACCTTTTGAAATCATCACAAGAAGCCCAAGAATTATAAACTTTGAAGGGAACGAGCCATAATCTAGTACAACATCCCTTAAAAGAGTTGGTAAATGATCCGACCAAACTCTTTCAACGGAAATCCCTAGGAGTTCTTGCATGATACCTTCCATCAATACAAACGCATTTAAATTGGCCATCTTATCACCAACATTATTAATCCCCGTCTAAGAATATCCACTCATAGGAATGTCAAATAAGTACATCTCATCTATAAATGTAAGAAAACTTTCCGACAAAACTTTGTAGAAGTTTGTCACAAATCTTTCCGTCGGGTTACAACAACCTTGAAATCTCCAAAAATAAAATATTCGCCTTGATTTCGACGCATGTATTTAACATAAACCTTCGATCAGAACTCCTTTTTGCTACCAATCTCTTGAAGCAAATACACGTTAATTATATAACATTTAAACTTCAAAACTATCTACTCTCCTTAAACAATACACACATGGCCCACACATATAATAGAGTTTTTGTGAAAACCCATTAGATCTCAAATTGAAACTATACCACCCGGTTGACCCCTCACGCTAGAAGAAGCAAATTCAAGTGGATAATTACCCCAAACATTTTAAAAAGTAAAAAGATCTATATGACTATATGCATCGTATGAGTCTCTTGAAATGCGATAAAATTGACTTTGGTTTCATAAACATCTAATCCATCCCCTCCTCTTCACGTTCCCGCGACCACATGCATTAATGGAAACAATATTCAAGGTTTCACCGTGTTCTCATCCAGTCTCGCAAAACTTTTCTGAATCCTCGTTAGTCTTTACTACCATGTTTTTAGCATCACCCATGGATTCGACTTGTAGGATTGAACTGTTAGTATTTCTTAGTATTTGACTCCGATTAACCACAACAGCCACATTTGTCGGTTCCGATTGTTATGGTGTTACTTTAATATAATTTGGATCTTAGAGCATCTCCAACCTATCTCTATAACCCAATCTATTTTTGAGTATATGAATAATATTACTTCAAATATAGCGTAATACTATATTCATTTACACAAAAAATAGAGTTAATGTTTCAGTTTTCATTTTTAGTTCTTTATTTTTTTTCTATATATTTCTAGTTTAATTTAAATGCAATAACAAATATTTACAATCATGTTATATATTAAATGTTATTAATTAGTTATAATTATCATAATTGAATATTTATACATTGAATTCATATAAAAGTTTACGTATATTTAAAAAAATTAAAACACAATAACATATTTTATAAAAAAACGTACAAAATATATATATTACATTATATGAATATTCTAGTAAAACATGCTTTCAGCTTATATATTAAACAAAATCTAATAAAAATGATAATTGACGACAAATAATTTTGTTATTAAGTTTTTGATAACATAATTTAGAATATTATTACAATAAAAAGACATAGTAATTATATGTTAAAAGATAATAAATAAAATAAGAGATTTTGACAATTTTTGTAAATGAAGAAAAAAAAATATACTAGTAATATACATTTTAAAGTAAAATAATGTCAAAAATAAAGGTGAGTTGGAGATGGTCCATTTTTTACACAATTTTTTTAATTAAAAGTTAGAGTAAAAAAATAGAGGTGGACTGAAAATGATCTTATAACCTTAAAATTTTTATAGAGAAATTATGTTTGAGATTGTAGAATTTACGAGAATTAGAGATTAATTTTTGAAAGAACACAAATTGTGCTTGGGTTGGTCTTGAGTGTTTTGTTTTTCGGTGTTTATATTATTTCCTTTTGACACATCAAACACTTTGTGACTTTACAAAATCAAATCTGATTAAATGTTTACACCCATTTTTGTAATTAACCATAAAAAAGACCCTTTAATTGCATTGATTGAGGAGACGTATTCAATCTCGTTTTTTGGATGATGGTGGCAGTTAACCTATATCACAATGTGTACTTTTTCTGTAATTTGTACAAGCACTGAAGCACAGCAAATGAAAGTTTAGGTGTGGGTTGGGCATGGCATGGGCTGTATGGTGGTTCCACAGTCCACGGACCACATCATGTCTTTTTATCTGTTTCCACACTAGTATATATTGGTAAAAGCTTAAAATGAATCCTATATAATTTTAAATGGGTTTAATAGGTAAAGCTTAAACAATTAACAAAATGAAATATTATATTTAGTTATAATAATATTTATAATCATATTTTAAAATATTACTTAAAAGAATAGCAAAAGACAAAGTTGGTTAATTCTGAAAGAATTTAAGTTATATGAAAATAATCATCAATTTTGCAGGTCTAACTTGAGTAATTGTTAACGGGATGCAAAATTGAAAATTGTGATAAGGGATGTGAAATTGACCCCAAGTAGTCCCCCGTATTTAAGGCAAATTTCTCCCCTTATTTATCAACTTTTAATTTCGCAGTTAACTGAAAATGCTCTTAACAACATGGCTAAAGAGAACTATTGGATGAAAATAAGTTATTATTATTTCATTTTATTGGTATAGATTAATGTTTCTGACATTTAAACACTAAAAATGGACAACAAACCAATTTCGTAGGTCCCTCGTGCGAAAATATGTTTTTACCCATATTTTATGTGATTAATTAGGTCTCTTGCCTAATTTATTATCATGTCATATTGTTTTAGAAATTATTTTTCCCAATAGATGTCGTGGTTTTCACCAACTTTAAATGTTACACTTACAAAAACACTCAGTAACCACCTATGAAATACCTTATTTCGTAGATGAATACTAGTATACTACATTTTTCATAGGTCACACATATGAAAAAAAAAAAACCAATATATACCTGTGTTAGGATACAAAGTTCTACATATCAGGCTGACTTGGTGGCATGGAAGACTCACTTGTGTATGTGGGGTGTACATTGTGCTTTGTAGCGTTGCTAAACTATAAATATTCTTTTTATTATTTGTAGTTTGGAGAGCTAATATTTGAGTGAGAGAGAGAGAGAGAGAATGATAGTAAGAAGTGTGAGCCTCTTATGCATTACTCGGGTTTTTGATACCCTCGAAGCATGATTATTTGTACTTCTCACTGATTTATTGAATCATTTGTCTTATTGGATTTTGGTTGATGTATTGTTTTTAATTATGCATGTCAAATATGTTCTTACAAGTGGTATCAGAGCCAACCCTTGAAGATTCAAGAGATTAGTTTAAGGAACGGTTCCTGATTTGACAAGTTTACCTATTATCAATCAGAATTCGAAAATCAGATTCAGACCTTCAGTTTTTGTAAGTTGTCTAGACTAGAATCCATATATTGTTCAGTTCTTCATTTCTGATTCGTTTTTTATCATAAAAATTGGTTCAAGTTCGTTTTCTCTCACTAGAGATTGTTTCAGATATTGTTTCTCTCACTAAAAATTCATCTCATATCTGATTCACTCTAGAATTCGCTTCGGATCTATTTTCTCTCATTAGAACTCATATAAGATATACTTTCTCTCTCTAGATTCCTCCAGATCTGTTGGTTATTTGTTGTTTACAACGAAAATGGATACAAAAGATTTTGAAAATTGGATAGTTATTGTTGATAATCTCAAATATAAAGTAAATTTTAACCAATTTGTTGCACTTGTGCTGAAATATCTAAAATTACCAACGAAACTCTTATCTCTTCTAGTGAAAAAGATTGTTTTGGAAAATTCATTTTTCATCTCTTGAAATATGATTTGAACGAACATTTGAGAACCCAAATGCTTAAAGTTGTTAGTGAGATCGAAATGAAACAATCAAAAGAAAAAGAATAATTTATTAGCAAATATGTTTCTCTTGTTGAAGATTCAAATGTTCTTCGTGTTCTTGAACTTGTTGAAGATGATGTTTTTCATGTTCATATTTCTTGAAAAGTAAGGAAACCTCCAAATCCTTTTTGATCCCAAATCTGAAAAGAAAGTTGTTGCACATGTTAAGAGAGTCAAAAAGTGATGAAAAGAAAAAGAGAAAACTTTTAGTTTCAAAATTTATTTGCACTTGTTTCTTTGGATTAAAGATAGAGAACATCTACGTCTCTGTTGTAGTCTTTTTGGGCGTGTTTGGCAAAACTAGCTGGAAGCTGGTAGCTGGTAGCGGGCAGCTGGCAGCGGGCAGCGGGCAGCTGGTAGCTGGAAGCTGTGACTTTTAGTTTGTATATGATTGTTCAGAAAAAGTAGCTGGAAGTTTTTAAAATATGTAAAATTACATAAAATGACATCTGCGTAATTATTAGTTATAGTTTTAAGGGTATTCTAGTAATTAATTGTATAATTGGTAGAGCTTTTTGTTAAACGCTATTTCAACTAGCTTTTAAAATAGTAGCGCTTAGTTTAAATAAAAGCTTCAAGCTCGTGTCGCCGAACGAAGCTTTTGATTTTTATTAGAGCTGTTTGATAAACGCTAGAAGCTAGAAGCTCTCAAACGCTCCGTGAACACGCCCTTTTTATTAATATTGCCGTCATTCTAGAAAAAGTATACTAGTACGGAAATCTCTCTCTTAATATCCGGTTATTTGATTGATAGTAAACCGAAAAAGTTTCTTATTTGATCAATTTTTTATGTAATTAATGAAGATGCACTATTTGGATTATTCTCCTCAAAAAATGCATAGGTGCTTTACTCTATACCATTTCGTTGTTTGAGAATTTGTTGCCTCTTTACTTCGATAAATTATTTGGTATGAACTTTTGTTTTGGTATGAGGTTGCAGGTGCTATTTACTCATTTGTATTACTAGTTACCTAATACCAGAAAAGTAGTCGCATATCAATTAACTACAATTTGACTTGCAATTGAAGTAACAAAGTGTTTCTTTTTTCCTTTCAAAATTGATCATTAGAAATCCAATTCGTTGTTATTTAAAGGACTAAGACTATATTTGACACGTCACAGCTAGCGTATAAACTAACGTTTTTTTCGAGCTTTTTTAGTTTGACATGTTTGGGAATCCAAAAACAAACTTATAAGCTAGCTAACAAAGTAGGTTTTTTAAACGCTACTAATAGTAACGTTTTGAGTAGCGGTTTCAAAATGTTTCCATTTTAACCTCACAGGGGAATAATATTGGATTAATTTTGTGCATGTCATTTTATGTCATTTTACGATTTCCAGCTAGTTTTATCAGTTAGTTTTTACCAAACGTCATTTATTATCAGCTAGTTTTTCAGTTAGTCGCTAGTTTTCTAGCTACTGCTAGTTTTTCAGCTAGCAGCTAGTTTTTCAGTTAGTCTGCCAAACATAGCCTAAGTGAATAACCACCACTAACTTTCCATTTAATTTTAAAGTAATTATCTTTTAATTTAACTCAACAAGTTGATAATCTTTTTTATTAGATTAGAATAATTAACTTTCAACCGGGTAAAATTGTATTGAAGATCTTATGTGGCGTGTCATATGATATGCTAAAATTTGTTCGTCTATGTTCACATAGTCTTTTTATCTTAGCAACGATCTATCAAGTCTTGATAATAGAACTCGTGGTGTACATCACATAAGATTGAAATACATTTTAATGGTGTAATGAAACATAAAGAAAAGTCATTGTTCTATTGAATACAATTAAAAATAAATGACTTAAAGAGCACATTGATAGTTATTGATGGCCATTTTGTGACATTAAGTTATCAAGTGACATGAGTGGCAAGAAAGATCAAGTTTAGTGACTAGTTTAGCAACATAGATAGTTGGTTATTCGAATTAGTAAAAATAAGATGGTTGGCTGTTATAACAATCATTTTTTTGGAACGAAAGACCACCCATGGTTGAAGAATAAGGTGTTTTAATCCTCAAGTTATGAGTTATCACTACTAAACCACATCTATGGTGGTTGTTATAACAGTCGATTAGCTTGATAGAAATATTATAATACGAGATATAGTAACCAGTAAAATAAAAAAATCAATACTAATCCAATAGATATCGTCCATATGGTTAAAACATTATTATGGAATCTACAAATAATAGTGTAAAACGTTTTGCCCTCCAGTTGTTTTCGAAAGTGAAAAGAAGATGTAAACGGGCATGATATTTTGTGTAAATGGGATAGGCATGATATGAATGGTAAAGAAAAGATGTTTCCATACGCAAGGAATTCTTGAACGTTATCCTATCTTTTGGCAATCGAGTCTTCCAATACACAAAAAGTTGATCTGCAAATGCATGATGTGTTCAAACATTTCTCTGTGTCAAATTATTATTTATTCTGGAAGTACAAGAAAATAAATTTCAGAAGTAGAAAAGACGGTGAATGTATGAAACTCTTTTACTGGCTATAGAATGTCGACTTTTGATTGGATACCATGTACAAAGTAAACCACATAAAAAATACTCTATGGATCAAATTTTAATTGAAAACATTTACGCATTTTCTTGGCCACATATGCATCGTGTAATATATAATTAATGGAACATGAGAATCTTCAATAAAAGTATGCCCTAGTTTTGCAATTATAGTAACATGTTTATTGTTATATATAGACATGGCAATGGAGCGGGTTTTGACCCTGATCCGCTCCAAACCATGCAAAATTTATGGGTTTGGATCATTATTTGTGATCCGTTTACCCGTTAACGACCCATACCCGTTAGCCCTTTTGCTAAAAGGGTTGGGTTTAGATCACTATCGATCCGATCCGCTAATAACCCGCCCCTTTTAAATTATAATAACATTAATTTATTATTTATAAATTATTACTTTTACAAGCATGTACCATACTCAAGAGTCGAGGTCCTTGAGGACTGAGTAGTCGTTCATTCGTCATTCCACTTCCTAATTCCCGAATATTATTAGACTCCAAGAAGAATAAAATTTAAAGATGACTTCAATTAATCGTAACTTTAGAAGGTATAGATTTTTTGAAAATGCATCTCAATGTCAACATTTTCTATTGCATTTTTGCAATTGTAGACACTTGTCTTGTTTTTGAATTGTTATTTCAAGTATTAAGCTATATGTTAAACGTTTTTTTTATTATGAATTTTTTTATAAGTATTAAGTAAAAAATGTGATTCATGTTATATTTGTTGGAATGTGTAATTATTGTGTAACTTTAATATCATAAATGGGTCGGGTAAAAATGTTGGGTATCCGTTGATCCGGTGGATAAGGGTATGGGTGTGATTATTCAAAACTCTGCGGGTTACGGATCGGGTTTGGATTAGTTTTTGAAAATTGCTAAAAGGGTTTGGATCAATGTCGATCCGCTCCAAACCCGCTCCATTGCCAGGTATATTATATATATATATATATATATATATATATATATATATATATATATATATATATATATATATATATATATATATATATATATATATATATATATATATATATATATATATATATATATATATATATATATATATATATATATATATATATATAGGGGATGGATCAACATAAAACCAAAATTAGTCATAGAACCATTTTTTTGGCCGTTAGATCAAATTAAGATGATAATGGTATAATGATAAATTACATGTATATGTTCATTGATGAACATTGTCTTCAAAATCCTAGAATTTGTTTAGAAATGAATATTCGTAACATTGATGAAATATATTAACATACAAACATGTTCAGAAATGAACATTCATCAAACCTAATTAATATCTATCAAAATATATCCAAAACTTACCAAAAATATCATAGAATAATATATGTTTGTGGACGAACATTCATACAAAACTCAAAAAATAGTCATTTGTAAATATATGTTCATAGATGAACATATGTTCGTGGATAAAGATTTATACATGGATAAACATTCATACAAAAACTCAAATGTTCATAATTAAACATGGATGAACATTGATGCAAAAACTAAAAACTTGATCACTTTTGAACATATGTTCATCGATGAACATATGTTCATTGATGAATATGTATACTAAAAACAAAAAATCATTCATGTTCATAACCAAACATGTATATAAAAACTAAGAAATTTGTCTCGTTCTCTCTTATGTTGCAATCAAAACAGATTACCACTATCATCATCGTTCTCCTTTCTGTTGCATTTACATGACTTCTTCCTTCTCTCTTCTATTGCAATCGAACACCACCATCATCATCGTTCTCTCTATAGCTGAAATCACATCCTTTCTTCTTCGTTCTACCTTTTTCCTTGATCCATCTTCCTACTGCGTTGATCCATCTTCATATTCCATTGATCCATCTTCCCAGATCCATCTGCCTCGATAACAATAACTAATCATATGTTCTTGAATGTTCATTAATGAGCATGGAAAATGTTCATTACTGAACATCCGTATTTGAATAACATTGAACTCATACTTAATATTCATAATTAAACATTCTTGAATGTTAATTAATAAACATTTGAATGTTCATAACTGAATATTCGAATTTGCATAAAATCAAACTCATACATAATATAGAAATTGTAATCTTCATTAAGTAGCTGAGAAACAAGGACATAACCTAGATTATCTGAATGATGAAGATAATATGGATGTAGTCGATCATCGATTGGAATCAGATCTACATTAGTTCTCTGCACATCGATTGGAATTGTGTTCGTATTTCACTTGACTACTACCGTTTAATTCATTCAGACTTGGATTCTGCTCGTTATTGCACTTGACAATCGATTAGAATCATGTTAGGGTTAAACAACAATGTAAGACTAAAACAAATTTAATCAATTGGAAAAAAATAATATAATGTAACACTAGAACATAATATAATGTAACACTAAAACAATTTTAACTGAACAATAAAGCTGATTTAAGTCAACAATAGAGAAGTGTTCATAAATGTTCAGTAATGAACATTCAAGATAAATTGTTAAGAATTGTTCAAACCTGTTAAGATAAACTGAAATCAGAACATGAGAGTTGTTCTGACAAGGACGACCAAGAGTCACCGTTTCCGGCCACCTACTAGACAGTCGGCGCCACCAGAGAAGCACTGAAGTACCAAAACCGCCGGCAACGGCCTTGCTTCTTTGTCATCTTCTGTTGGCAGTTGCTTTCCGATAAGATGCAGTGGAGATTTCCGATGAGAGGTAGATGGTGGTAGTAGAGGTCTCCCAAAGAGGATTACATGATCTGCTGGTAGCGATGAAGAATAACGTGAAAATGATTAGGGTTGGTTGAAGAGATAATTGAGATATTTATTTTTACAGATGTTGATTTTTAGGAACAATAATATAATATATACCTAAATTACCCCTAATCATTTATTTAATTAATGTCTTTTAATAAATATTAGTATTTTATTTATGACCATTGATTCCTTGATCCAACGGTTAGTAGATTGGTTTTATGGTTCCATGCATAAAATAGGGTTTTTATGTTGATCTTCTCATTATATATATATATATATATATATATATATATATATATATATATATATATATATATATATATATATATATATATATATATATATATATATATATATATATATATATATATATATATATATATATATATATATAAACTCAAATTAGGAGAACAAACTAAAATAAATTTTTTCCTTATGAAAATTTAACCAATCCAATGTATACATATCTTTTAAATAAATTGCAAAAAATAATAAACAAAAAATTGAATAATCTGGAATAAGCACATATGCATTATCTTCATATGTGCACTACCCCCCCCCCCCCCCCCCCCACACACACACACACATATATATATATATATATATATATATATATATATATATATATATATATATATATATATATATATGTGTGTGTGTGTGTGTGTGTGTGTGTTTTTTAAGTTGAAATAAGATATAAATTTATCATAAAAACTTTAGAACTAAATCTAGTCTTAGGTTAGAATGAATCGATGATCCTAAATTAAAAGAGTAATTAATGAATAATTAACTAGAAATAATAAATTAAATAAAAATTCTAAATAAAGGTATAATAGTCTTCTTCAACAATTAGAGAACAGAAATCATATCAAAACGATTCGGGATTGCGAGAATTTATCAAACGTGATTGTGGAGTTTGAAATTTCTAAAAGAATTTGACGATTATTCGGAAAATCATTGTTTGCGGTCACGATCGATGAGTATCTTTCAACAATTTTGAAGATTTAAAGCTTTAAAATGATACTCATTGATCAAAGAAGAAAATGCAACCAAGAAGAAGAAGCTTGCGGATACAAAATAATACATTCCAAACAATGTTTACCAACAATGCAAGTTCACCGATTTGTATAGACGATGAAGATGATTTCGTTAATCTCCCAAAAAAGATGGCACGTTTCTTAATTTTGAAACTATTCTATGTAATGTACGTTGTTCAGATATATTATAATATGAGTTCAAATATTAAAATATTATATCATTTTGATGCTAGTTAAAAATAATAAGAAGACCTTCGACTCGAAGTGTTGACATAATTTGGAACATTTGAAATATTTTGTTTATATATTACAATTTGTATTTCTATATGATTAAAGTTTTGGTTTCTAATGAGGAGTTGTTTTATACATTTGATTTAATGAGAAGATGTATATATGAATATCATTGAAGATACATATATTATATCATGAATTTCATTCAATGAAATTTTATGATATTTCTAATGGTTGTCCTTAAATATCATTCCTACAAAAGATTGAATTGATTAAAACATATTTCTTCAATAATACATGTTCATTTATTAAGATTACAAAAAGATTGGAAGGATTGAATTTTTTAGAAGATGATGCAAATAAGAGAAAGACGCATAATAAGATGGCAAACACAAGCAATAAATCAGAAATTACAGGTAATGAACCATTGCAAAGATAGAATAAAAATTGAAATTAAGCCACCATGATACTCGTAGTGATCTGTTCAAACTAGAATTTCATAAACTTAGTACTAGAATTTCACCAAACTCCATGTATCAAGCTATTAAATCATTGTCATCTGATCAAAAAAATTATGATAGTAGATTTTGGCTTTGGTAGTTTGTTAGACATGTAAATGACTACATTACCATCTCATCAAGGATATTATTTGGTTTCAAAGTTTGATGAAGAAAAACATAAATAAAAGTTGGCTAACAGTAAAATAGTAATATCCAAAGGCACAATTTATAGCATGTTGGGTTTACCATTGTGAGGAATTGATTTGAGTAAGGATCAGTAATACGATGTTAGAAACTACTTATATATTTAATGGAGAAGGTAATATGATGGGGAAAAGTTCAATAATAGAAACTACCTGAAAAAGATATGAGCAATAGACGAAGCTGATAACATGTTCTGATTGATTTTTATAACACTATTTATGAATACTTTTGCGGAAACAAAAGTGAGCGGTTTATCAAAAATATCAATTGTTGGAAAATTAATCAATGTTGAAGACTGGAAGTCAATTGACTGGTGCAGTTACATGTTAGATTGTCTAGAGAAAAGCCATTTGAAATAGACACCTTTTGACAAAAATTGTTATTACATTGGTCCTTAGAAATGTTTGATTTCAAAGTTATTTATGGTATTAAGCTGGCTAGATTTAGAGGATAAACTATGTGATATTGTTTTAATGAAAAATCTCCATGTGTGAGACAGTTTATGAAAATGGATTTTAGTATTATGGGGTTTACCATCATACGTAATGGTTGTCATTAAGTCATATGCATAGGAGGTGTCAACTTCTTATCATATTAATTAAAAATAGTGATCTCAAAACACTATTTAGTAGAAGAGATGATAGAGAAACAGTTTTAAATCCTTCAAGAATAGTTACTATAATCTCTTTGGTGACTTGATTATATTTATTTATAAAACAGAACTCACAAACAAGAGTAGGATATATCGTAAATGATATATTGTGAATGCCCACTTGAATGGATGATGATTGATGTGATCAATGAACTTTCAAAGCCATTACCTTTATATATAGATAGAATGATTGTTCATGCAATCATATTATTGTTGTGAATGACAAGTTGATCACTCAAAAGGTTATCAGGGTAAGAAACAAAAATAGGAGGTTTGTAGTGGACTGAATTATGTATACATGAAGAATAACATGGATGATAGAAATTGGAAAATTTTGATGAACTCTTGAAATGAATTCTTTTGGAATAGATTGTAGACATTATATATGATGGTAATTTGTGCTCATTTGGGGCACTGAGTTTTTTAGAATATTAATGAGATGTCCACTATAAATGACATCAATTAACATCTTTTTAGTTGTAGTGTGTTGATGACATAAGTAAAAGAATTGATTACAAATTACACCTTCTTTGATATACTACTTCAAACGCCTTAAAAACTCTGTTGTAATTATTGAACAAGATTTGTAAGCCGATCATTTACTTCATAATTAGAGATGTTGTTTTTTATATAATCAATATACTTACAGATAAATTTATCGCACTTGGTTTTTGTACAATGATGATCGAGTTCTAAATCATGCCTCTTATTAATGATAAAAAGAATTGTTCATTTAATGTCTTTTTAGTGAAATCGGTTCCTTCTAGATCATTATCAATAATAATTCGAATATGGCTTGAAAAGTAACGATTAATGAGATCTAAAATCCTTTTAAAGAACACCAAGTGTGCAGGATGTTGTTAATTTGATTGAGTTTCTTTGAGAGAAAAATGACGATTTATTCAGATCGCTAATGATAAGCTTTTATTATACATAGTGCCTTGAACTCTTAATAATCTCTATATCTCATTATTGATGTCATTAAAACCATTTTAGCTTTAAAAAGAGCCATATTAATTTACTTGTCAATACATTTTCAACTATTCATCAGCAAGATTTGATTTGATAACCTTACTTAATAAGGTTGACTCATGAATGTTGTCTTTATTTTTTGTATATGAGTCTGGCGTTTCAATGCATATGACATTATCCACACTTATAACTAGTTTACTAATTTGCCTATCATTATATAACCAATTATCGTTTCTTGGAGCAGTCATAAATTTATTGTATTTGTACTTGACGGCATCGCAGTCGTTGATACGATCAAAAATACTAGATTTATACCTTACAAGCACATTAGCTAAGTGGAAGTAAGGGTCGATCCGTGGAGTCCGTGGTTGAAGTATTGTGTCAAGAATTAACCAAACTATAGTGTCACTCTATAGCTGGTGGTGTTCCATACACTTTGCAAAACTAGAATAAATCACAAATACCGAAATCATAAACTATCATTAACGAACTAAACAATTCCAAATCCCAATCCAAACCAACTACACAATCTGATTTCCGAAGTGTATTCAGAAAATCAGAAGTGCTTAATACCAACAAATAACCAAACGAATAAATAAACGCAAATGAAAATCGAAAACGCGAAATAACGAAAACTGAATGATTGCATTAACAAAAACCCAAACCCGAATGTCGAATGGTTCTGACTTCGGAAAATATCCAGATTCGACACGTTCCAGCGCATTCTACAATCCAGAACCGTTGGAAACGAGCGATCAAAAAAACAATAAAATACGAAAATTAAACTAAACGATGAAAATACCAACCCGCGATGCACGTGTCCTTCAACCCGCGACGCTCGTGTCTTTTTGTCTGAGAATGGACTTCCTTCCAAACTTCTTCATTTTGTACGTGTTTAACCCCCTGTTTTCATCCTTTTTCACACACAAACACTAGACATGAAAAGTGAGTAATATAACTGTTTACGACATATAATTCACTCAGAACATGGCTCAACGACGACTAAAATACTTGATATTACTAGGCGTCGTCAGTACTATATATAAAGAACAAGACTTCAAACATGCATAGTTAAATAGACTTTGATACTAACTATGCATAATATGATATATATTGTCATAATCATGCTTCAAATATAATATCATTTTCATTCCATTGGTCAATTGGCTTTTTGAATTATGCATATGGGAATAATTGTCTGCTTTAAAAAGATCATTGGGCTATTGGGACTAATAGTAATGATCTAAGCATGCAAGGATTGATGGACTGGATATGAGTCGCAAAAAGGTTTCTCCGATAAGAAAAATGATTTTGATAAAAAAAAAGTAATTAAGAAGAGGAAGCAAACAAACTTGTCATATAAGTGTAACATACTAAAAGTAAAATTTTGTTTTTTAAAATCGTAGTTTAAACACAAAGGAGCATATTTGTTAGGATGTTTTAAATTGAGTTCAAATATGCTCTGATACTACTTGTTGGGTCAGAGAGATATATAACAAAGTTGTAGATGGGGAATGACTACAATCAAGTTAAAGCAATAACTTTTAAATCCAACAACAATGAAAACTTTTCAAGTATATGTATATTATGATAAAAAAATTTACAGATGGATACAATGCCAAGATTTTAGCCCAAGAGAAATCAAGAACATAGTTGATTCTTCACACTAGGATCTTATAATATGAAAACAAATCTCAATAAATCCTTACAAAGAAAATATATCCTAAATGTATTTTTTGTATTAGGGTTATTGCGTTCCTATGATCGCTAACAACTTTTGCTCTCATTAGACAAGTCTTAATATAGTGAGTAGAGCATGCACCTCACATTTTTATGTGTAGCCTACAACAAGGGAAGATTTCCTTATAATATAAAATGAGATGAGAACACGTCACACGATCTTATAGAGTAGGTCGCTGACTAATATTTCATCAGATAAAGCCAACTTGAAAACACAAGAATTTGATCCAGATAAACAATTGGCCATGACTTGATCTTAAATTAAATGAGGGAACTTGAATGCAAGTTGTTTTATGTGAATGGGTGGTTGAGGTAGAAGATCCTTAAAGTTGTTTTTCATAATATAGTTTTCACTTACTCTTCAATCAGCTAAGTTTGTTTTTTATAATATGGCCTTCACTCGAACTTACAATTTGCTTTGGTGAAGGATTACTTAAACTAGATGTCCTTGAAGTTTCTTGTCATTATCTGGTTGATTCTTAGCAAATAAAGATCAACAAAGACAATTTGAAAATTGTCATGGCTTCATCTCAATGACTTCCTTTCGTTTCTAAATATATATCTGACCATCACCTGCCTATCCACTCAATATGTTATTGAGACAACTTATGCATACTTATACATTTTATGGATGGTACTTGATCGTTTATAACCATGTTTGTCATTATCTATCTAACATTACTAAGTTAGGACTAACAAATTAATACATATGACAAGGGCACGAAACCAATATTTCTAAAGACCAAGACTTGTAACCGATAATCATCATCTCAATATATGGCATGATGTTTTACCAATGGGAAATGACAACCAAGCTTCAGCATCTGATTAGTAGTCAATAACAACCATTAACGAGGTACACCAAATTCTCAACTAAGATACAAAACCCAAAAAAGAAAGGTTTGAGAATGTGGTCAGGGAAACTTAGTAATTGGAGGCGGTTAATTAAGTAAACGATATGAGACATTTGTTCTCTTTGAGGTATTGGGAGAATGGTTTCTTCAACGTGGAATAAAGAGCCTTAGGGCATATTTGGTATAGGGAAATAGAATTATAACAGATAATGGAAATACAAAAAAAAAAGAATTAAGTTAGAAAAAGAAAATTGATTTCACTGTTTGGTAGAACAAAGAATTCACCAAAGAAATGTTCCTAATAATCATTTCTCTTGTGTGGTTGTATTAAGAAATGCAATGGAAATGATTCTTTTACCATGTTTATTCCATGTCATGCATTTCTATACACATATCTTGTATTGAAAAACATAATTCTAATCTAAAAGAATAATTCACAGTTAGTCCAAACATAAAGAAGTATGAAAATCATATTATTTAAAAACTATGTCCATGAATGATCGTACAAATAATTAAATTCAACATTTGTAACTATGAAACATAACATAAAGTAGCCCGATATGCTATTGAGTCATCCACAATCAATTTTATATAACAAAAATTTTCATCTTCAGTCGCATTAAAAAATAAGCACAAAATTGATCTTTGATGATTATGTCAATAGCTTCAAGTCGTTGCTTGATATTAATATTTGGCAAACCTTGTATATCTTTGGCAACTTTATATATCATATCACATACTTCCTTATTTTATTTTTTTTCTTATATCCATTGTCGTCTCAGTAAGTTTATCACCAAAATTCTCGAAAGTCCATTTAATCTATTTTGCTGCTTCCTTATAATAATTTTCCACGTTAGTTGTTTTAATTCTTTTACGTTTATTAGTGATAAAAGTAGTTGGTTATGTCTCTTCAACGACATTTTTGAACTCGTCGACATCAATATGTGAGCTTCTTTGTGTCTCTTCAACGGCATCCTGTTCTCCCAGGTCATAGCTTTACTACCAGTAGCTTTATCATTACCGAAGATTTTACACAAGTTATTGTATTGCGGAAATTATTTATCGCGACAACATGCAACACCTTTATGTCTTTACAATAAAATCACAAAATTGATATGGAATGCTTGATTAATGCGTTTTTTAATTCAGAAGGATATAATATTGATATTGCTACAGCAGAAAGCTACATATTTTTTTCGGTGTAATTTAGTATTTAGTTACTCACAATGTAAGGCTATATATATTCGATTGGCCTGAAACTGATTATGGTGAGATCATAAAGCTAGTTATAAAAGAAGAAAAAAACCATAAGTGTAGTAGTTGAACAACTTTTTATGTTTTTACAAATAATATTACTTAACAAGAGTCTTAATGTAACAATGATGATTGTGATCTTCTTTGTTTTGAACTAACAAGGTGTCCGAAACAATTGATGAAGTTCTTGATACCGTGAAACTTTAAGTTTCTCAATGAGGTAATCCATATAACATAAATTATATGTAATTATTTAGAGTGAGGATCGTGAGGATAAGAAACGACGAACTCATAACAAGTATCGATGAGTAAAATTGAAGATCAAAATCAATTGATACCTTAAACATATTCTTTGTGAAAATAGGGGTGTGGTAGAAGCAATACTCGATCAAAAGGCGTCGACGGTAGGGCAAGATCGCAACAATCGACTGCTATTGTTTGATTTCGAATATACAATTGCAATAAAATATAAGCTATTGCGTGATAAATGGATTGTGTTTGTTGTTGGTAGGGCTCGAAGTTGGAGACGGCTTCTTTCTCTACTTTTTTTCCTTCGGGAATTATATTTTCCTTTTTCCTACTATTTCTCTATTAATTATGGAGAATTAATGACATGGAAATGGAATTAGTTTTTTTTCTTTTTCTCTCTATTTTAACAACAAACAAGGAAGGCAAATAAGACTATTTTTAGAGTAAATTACATATCTGATCCTGTAGTTTACATGACATTACACTCAAATTCCACGTTTTTAAATTTTACGTCGATGGTCCCTATGGTGGCAAAAAGATAACAGATTTGGTCCCTGGTCCATGTAAAAAGACCAAACTGCCATTTTCAATTTGTTTTTCCTTTTTTTGATTTGTTAATCATTTTCATAATTAAAAATAAAGGAAAAAAATACCCCAATCCCCCCGTCTTCCATCTTGTTTCCCAATCTGCATAGTACCATGTCACCACCTCATTGGATCGAGATCTCGAAAATGGAACGAATCACCGATTAGATTTCTATCGCTGTTTTTGTTAGTTTTTCATCCTCTTCTTATTAATTAGACATCTAAGAAGTTCCAGATCTGCATTGTTTCATGATCCTTAATTCATTTTGTTCTTACAGGAAATACATGGCTTGTGACAGTTGCCTGTATTGAAGTCTCCCACTGAGTTTCCAACTTCTGTACTTGGCAAAAATGTCAAGCGAGTTTCACATTTTATTGCAGGGTAACTTTATTTCTTCACACAATAAAAAGTGTAATCCTTCAGTATCTTTAATTCTATTCTATTATGCTTAGAAGGAGGTGACACTTTCGATGAAATTAGATAGAGAAGGTTAGATTTCGAGATTTTGGTAGATGAAAGACGAAGATCCAAAATCGGATCTTTAAGAAAGAAAGCAATAAACGCGTCAAACAAATTCACGCACTCACTCAAGAAAAGAGGAAAGAGAAAAGTCGATTACAGAGTCCCTTCGGTTTAAATACAAGATATACATGATGCAAGTGAAGAGAAATCAGTCCATGAAATCTGCCAAAAGCTTTTTGTCAAAGACTCACTCCCAGAAAGACACGATGACTATGTTAAATGGTGACAAATATTTTAAAATATTATTAATTTTATTAAATATGACACTTATCATCATTTAAGATGGATAGAAGGATGAGTATGAGTAAAATATAGGAGTATATATAATTTCTCTTTCTCTATTAATTATAGAAAATTGATGACATGGAAATAGAATTAGTTTTTTTTTCCTTTTCTCTCTATTTTAATAGCAAACAAACAAGGCAAATAAGACTTTTTTTATTTCTCTTTTTTTATTCCTCCGTAACAAACGAACATTTAGGTCCAAACATAGGCAAGAAGTTGCATCAAAGTCTTAAGAAAATCACAACACTTCATACAACGATGTATGGTCCTGAAAATGCTAAAGAAGACAATCCCACTATTGACCACTAGTAAAGAAGTTGTCATTCTCATAATTTCTATTTGTTTAAAAACAATTCATGTCAATATCCTAGTCAACAAAAATCTCGACCACTCTATTGTACTAGAGAAAAAAAAGGTGATTTTTTTAAACGGCCAAAGTTTTCGTATTTCTTTAGCATTTGTTTTTTCTTTTTATGAAGAAAAAATAATCACTTTCATAGTTTTAACAAAAACCATAAAATTTTAAGAGAACTCCGAAGTCCCAAAAATCATTTTTTTTATGATGGTTTGAACTTTGAACTATTTGTTTAAAAAAGTTGCAGGTGCACGTTGACTTCATAGAGCTGAAATCGAAGCTTTCAATATAAAAAGCCCAATTCACGGCCCATTCACGCAGACGTGTCTTCCTGCACTTGTGAATCTCTCGTCTTCATCGCCTTTCCTTCTTCGTCAATGGAACCCTAACACCCTTTCTCTCTCACCAAATTAATCAAAACACCCAATCTTGAACAACTTCCTGTACCCTCCTCTGTTCTTCGATCTACATTGCCAACTGTTCATAACAGCGAGGAGGGAAACGGATCTAATTTCAAGCGGTGAAAGAAGCTGTAAGGTAAGTTTTCTATAATTTCTCTTACTTTAGTTTATGGTTTCTATTTTAGAGCGATTTTCCGTTTTATTGACTTAAAATGTGTTACCTCTTTTTGTGGGGTTTTCGAGAAAATAATTTGACTTTATTTGTGGGTAATCGCAGAACTTGTATATAAATATATATCTTTTTGTGGGATTGTTCAAAAGTAAGCAACGTTGACCTCTCTGTAGCTCATAGTAATTTTATTAAAATAGATATATAGTCGTAATTTCATCAACAAGTAAATGTTGACTTTCCCTGTGCGATCGAAAACTTCGATTATAAATGTCCCTTTTCATTCACAAAAGGGCCGATCCCCCAATGATTGATTCAGATAAATCGCTTGAATATTATTAAACCGTTTTCCAATTTCGACATGTAAATCTGAATTGGGTTTTTTAAGAATGATCTAAAATCACCGTCTAAATGATCATGTTGTTTTATATGTATCAATCTCCATGAAGATTGAGCAAAATGCAGACAATTTCTTTCCCTTTTCTTTCTGGAAATATCGTTTTATTTTCTTGTTTATTTATGGACATTGATACGATAATCAAGGGTCTCAATGAATGATTGATATTCTGTTAAGATGTGGTCCATAGTGATATATAGTCTGAAATTGTAGTTAATTTGAGTTGTCATAGGCTCATAGCCATCAAACTAAATGACCACAATTTTTTGAAACATCACATCCATTTTCAGATCTCTTGATCTTTTCTATTATTTAGCACATACTTTCACATCCATGAGTTTACACGACCCTACAAACTTTTCACTCAATAAATTGGATTGATTTTGGTTCTTTGAACCTTTCAATTCTTATTACATCTTGTAGTCATGTCACCAGAAGTGAAATAAAGTTTTGACTTCACTGTCACGTGACTCAAATGCCATTCCAATCCAAATGACCAAACTACCCTCGTCATACATACATCAAAATAAATAAAAATAAACAAGTAAAAAGTTAAAATCATGCAATTTTTAGTATTCAATTCCGTTTAATAAAATCATAAGTTTGAGGATTTATTAAGATACCTTGCTTTTTCCACTATGTCTATTTGTCTTTCCTTAGAAGTTTTCTTTTTTCCTTTCCCCATTTTATATTCAACTTTAAACACCTAACAATCTAAAGTTTGATGCTTCACATGATCCAGGTTACAAAGCTTGCATTTTTAAGAAGCAAGAAACATCAGTAAATATGTTCTCATAGCATTTTTAGATCATATACACACAAGGGTAGAAATGGCATTTTACTCCCAAGACGATTCCGCCCAAGATTACCTCTTCAAAATCGTTCTTATCGGTGACTCGGCTGTTGGGAAATCGAATTTGCTTGCAAGATTTGCTAGAAATGAATTTTACCCCAATTCAAAATCAACAATTGGGGTCGAATTTCAAACCCAAAAGATTGAAATTAATGGAAAAGAAATTAAGGCCCAAATTTGGGACACTGCGGGTCAAGAAAGATTTAGAGCGGTTACATCCGCGTATTATAGAGGCGCGGTTGGTGCACTTTTGGTGTATGATATTAGTAGAAGACAAACTTTTGATAGCATTGGAAGATGGCTTAATGAACTTCATAGTAAGTCAATTTTTATGTCATATTATTCATATAATATAATATAGTATAATGGCTTTAATGCCTCGTTTGTTACACAGAACAGGTTGTACTGTGTTTGATATGCATTGGACAGGGACTCAGATTGATGCCATGGTGACAAAAAATGCAACTTT
Source organism: Cichorium intybus (assembly GCA_023525715.1). Taxonomy (NCBI): domain Eukaryota; kingdom Viridiplantae; phylum Streptophyta; class Magnoliopsida; order Asterales; family Asteraceae; genus Cichorium; species Cichorium intybus. The sequence continues at coordinate 36,384,769 of CM042011.1, forward strand.
TGTCACACTTGAAAGGCTAGATTGGTCTCACTCTCGATCTTTTATTTGTGTAAAAGACGTAAATGCCCTCCTCGTCCTCGTCATTAGAAATATCCCCACGGAGGTTGTCCGCTCTTTTTATAACAACATTGTACTATGAAGATTTTACCATTTATAGAAAATGTAATTTAAATACAAAGCAATTTTTTGGTACTCTAATTTTGATAGATTTTTGAAAGTATAATGTTCTAACAAGGAAGTTTTTGAAAGTACAATGCCTTAATAAGAACATTGTACTTTTTCCTTGTTAGAACATTGTACTTTGAAAAGTCAACCCATGTAAAGCATTAAAAGTTGCTTTGTATATGAATGACATTATTATAATCGGATAGGTTTTATAAAGCACAATGCTATAATAAGAAAAAATAAAAGTAGAATCCTACAATAAAAAAATAATAAACTACGTTTTATATTTTGCATTTAACCCCTAGAAAAACATTAAAAGTACAATACTATAATGGAAATAAAGAAAGTAGGACGCTAGAGTACACAAATAAAAGTAGATACAATATCCATCGCATATTCTTATTTGTATTTTTTTTTTTTTTAAATTTCAGCTCACTCGGATATGAATGTAGTTTCAATACTTGTTGGAAACAAATCGGACCTTAAAGATGTGCGTGAAGTTTCAATGGAGGAAGGAAAATCATTGGCTGAATCGGAGGGTTTATTTTTTATGGAAACTTCGGCTCTTGATTCCTCAAATGTAAGTTGTGCTTTTGAAATGGTGGTTAAAGAAATTTATAATATTTTAAGCAGGAAAGTTATGGAGGTCAAGAAACCCGAGCCTTTATTATCAGGAAGTGGAAAAACAGTTGTTTTGGAGACGGATTCGGATCAAGAAAATGTAACAAAAAAATCTTGGTGTTGTTCGTCTTAGAATTGTTGTTCTTGTTATTATTATTATAATATAAAAGAAATTGGGGTGTTTTTGGTCATGTTATAAGGTTAATGTATATGATTTGAGAAAAAGAAGAAAAGAGGGTTTTGTACCTTTGTTGTTGATGGAATTGTGTTTTTAATTAGGGGTAAATTTAAGAAACAGCAATATACTTTTGTTGTTTTGTTTATTATAGCATTTTATCATATGTTTCTTTGTTTATCTAACTTCAAAGACATGTGTTCTCATTTTACAAAATGAGTTTTCTTTTATTTACAACGATCCTTTTTTTTATAAGTTTATCTAATTAGTTACCCGAATACCTAACAATTCTCAAATATTTAAATTATTACGTTGTTAAATAACTGAAACATCCAAATACTATCTTTCATTATTTATTGAGTAAATTACAATTTTGGTCCCTGTGGTTTGCTTGGAATTTCACTTTTGGTCATCCTTTTGGATTTTCACGCTGATGGTCCCTGAACTACACTTTTGCTTACATTATTGGTCCCTTGGCCAGGTAAAATGACCAATATACCCTTTTTATTTTCTTTTTCATTTTTCTTTTATGTATTATTTATTAAATGAATTTAAAAAAAAAAAGAAAAAAACCCCAAAAACAAAAAAGAAGAGAAACAGTCCACCGATGTTTCGATTGAGAGGAGGAAACGAGATTGGATGTATGAGCCCAAGTTGAGTTCTCAGTTAGAATAATCCGATTGAATGGGGTCTTGAGACGATGAACCAGCTTCATCCAATACATTAGAATGTTGACCTTCTGTATAGTTTTTCAACCCTCTTGTAATCGAATTCGCAAAGTCGACACTCAAATTTTGGTTTTTTCTATCAATGGGAACCGTAAAATCCCAAACCACTCCCATTTTCCTTCTCCTTGAAACTTTTTTTACTAACAGAGGTTTTGATTTTTGTTCCTGTAGTGGAACTCAATTGGATTGTTTGACATGGGCAAATGGTCGGTGATGACATATAAAGAATCTTGGAAGAATCAAAGCTTGCAGATGACGATTGAGAAATCGTTTGAATGTGTTATAAAACTTGACACACATACAGATTCGGTTGTTGGATCGGAGCTCACATTTGGATGAATCGGTTGAAGATCCAGATTCGATACCTGTATGGCGGAGATGGTTACGGTGGAGGAGGAAATGGCGGTTGAAGATCCAGATTCGATACATGTATAACAATTAAACGGCGGTTGAAGATCCAGCGCAGATCCGTTTGCAGCGGTGTCGTCTGTGGGTCTTCGGTCGGAGATGGGACGTGGTGTCGTCTATGGTGGATCGGTGGTATGAAGGAATCGGAGATGGAATCGCCCATATGGAATAAGTGTGATCTGTAGGGGATCGGTGGTCGGAGGCAACGCCTGGTCGGAGGGGAGGCGCCGGAAAGATGGGAGAAGATGGAACCGGATATATCTTCAAAATCATCGTTTCCCTGGAGCAAGAAATTATCTCTTTCTCTGTTTTGGACATCGTTTCCCTGGAGCAAGAAATTGTATCTTAAAAGCTATGCGGGTAAACAGCTCTTCGCCGGAGATCACCATATCAGATGAGGTCGAATTCTTTATCCGATAATTCACAAATTAGTGATTTTGGTTTTCCGTTCTGGATCGTACCCAAGTTCAACCGGAGAAGACTTAGTGGGGGTGGGGCTGAATTTTTTTTTTAATTACTAAAATAATAATGTTTTAAAAAAAAGAAAAAGAAAATAAAAGGGTATATTGGTCATTTTACCTGGCCAAGGGACCAATAGTGTAAGCAAAATTGTAGTTCAGGGACCATCAGCGTGGAAAAACGAAACGATGACCAAAAGTGAAATTCCAAACAAACCACAGGGACCAAAATTGTAATTTACTCTTATTTATTTTACAACATCTGATTATTATCTAATTTAAATTATTTAATATTACATAATTGTTTTTAAAACATATATTCTAAGATATCTTTATAACAAATAAGATGTGGCATCAATATAATATGTTAAAAAATGACTCGAGCAAATATCAACTACAAAACGTTTTTGTTTTAATGATAGAAATAATAAAGCTTGTTATAACAATTTATGAATTTTCAAATAACAATCAACATAAAATATTCATGCATTAGTTTTGGCCCATAATTTTTTTTTTTTTTTGTTATTATTATTATTATTAGAAACGCTTTAGCTACGTGATTGTTACTCAAATGTTTCTGAAACTTATATTTGAAATTAGATATTGTAATTTTATTGAGAAAAAATGTGTTATTGGGCAAGATTTCCTTAAATCTGGATTTTGAGAAGCCGCGAAGTGTACCTATTTATGGAAATTGGAGCCCACACGAAGTTGTTATATTCCCTTGGTTGACATATGAAAAGGATTGAAACAAAATTCTATCCAATTATAGATCAGATAAGGCTTAAAAATCAACCACCCATAGCATCGACACATTATTTTTAAAATAAATACCATATATCCTTTTATTATAATACACTAGTTTTATCATAAAGTAAAGACCAAACCAAAAATGTATACATAATATACAACGAGAAAATAGATGAATATTGATAGAAATTTAATCATATATAATGCTCCTATATATAGGGTTTCAATGCTATTAATGCAATTAATATCAATAAAATGAAAGATAGAAAGAGTTTGTGAACAATCATGCTTCATGCCACTATTTTTTAATTTTTTTCTCAAAGGCCAAGGGCAAGAAGGAACTTTGACAGGATATGTTTGTGTACGAAGTTCACAATCCGAATTGTTGAAAGCAATTGACAATCTCGTTAATAACAAACAGAAAGTCCAATTTATCGATTAGGTTATTTTTTTATTAAGTCTACTAAAAAGCTTTTTTTTTTTTTTTTTTTTTCAAATTTGGGTCTGAATGTATAAGGTGACCCAATAAATAATAAATCCGGTTGGAAATAGTTAGAGCCTTTATTTGGAATTGAAAAACTGTCTTAATATGAACAAAATACCATTATACTCTTATGTATAGGGTTTACGGTTTTAAAAAAATAACCATCAATTTAATAATTGTTATAAATAATTCTAAATATAAATATGAGAATATTTCAAAACATTTGATTGTTTAAAGTATGTTATTACATTCTTCTTAGTTCTGTTATTTTAAGTATTTAAACAAATAAGTAGTTTTATATTTGAAAACATTTTAAGAAAAAACAAAAAACAAAAGGATATTATCTCCTGAATATCATCGTCACCACGTGTACATTGCTACTCCATTGATTAAAAAACTCCATTTTATATGGGATATGTAGCAGAAAAAAAAACAATGAGACGTTAGGTGTGGTTAGGAAGTAATAGAGAGGGTAAAATTGGAAAATGGGCAGTGAATGTATAAATAAAGTGTTTATATGCTCTTTTTGCCTATTAAGACATGTTCTATCAAATAAGAAAAGAAACGATCATATATAATTGTATCAATTAAGGTGTCTATTCACACAAATCAACCATACTATTCATAGAATCTAATCAACAACAAAACCCATATAAAATCATCATTTTAGTTAAAATGCTACAAATTACACTTGTAAATATTACACTTGTAAGACTGAAAAACAAAGAAACCCAAATAAAACAGGAGAAAATAAGACATTTCCACCCTCTCTCCCCTTTTACATCTCATATAATATCACAAATTTAGAAAGCCTATTCCGAAATCTCGAAATATGAATCAAACAAATGCCTCAATTACCCCTAACCAAATGTACGGTGTTCTAAAAACCGATATACATCTCACTCGCAATAACTATTAAGTAATTCACAATCCTCCCCATTTAGTTCACAATCTTTCTAGGCAGCAATTCCTGAAAAAAAAAATTATGATTATTAAGTTAAAACTCAAAGAATATAATTGAGTATGTATCAAGAATACTGTTTAGGGTCATTCTTCCAACAACCCCTAAGCTGGCCCACCACATGACCTTAGAGAGTATCATGTGACATGTAAATCAGGTATACAGTGACAGCAGCTGGTGAGACTGATATAAATTTTGGAAGAAATATTTACCTCTATTTGATCTATTTGCGACACTATAACCAACATAACCAACGGACTTTTTCTGTAGGCCATCTGAACCTCCGCTCCCAAAACCATAATTAAACAACCCCGGAACATCAAGATCCGGAGACGATGACCGCCAGGTGGAATCACCGTAAAATGAATCACCACCAACACCGCCACTGCCACCACCACCACCACCACCGCCGCCGCCGCCAATATCACTATATGAGGACGCAGGTACAATGCTATTACCACCACCATTATTCCTCCCATACCCAATAGCATTCACTCCATTACCACCACCGGAAAAGCTAAAACCACCACCGGTGAAGCCAGAACCACCACCATTACCGCCATTACCCGATATGGGGTTACCCCAAATCGCTCCATAACCACCAAAACCATTCGAATTTGAGGAATTGTTAGTGTAAATTTCACTCCCATTGCCCCACATGTCATGATTCATTGAGTTCAATATAGAACCATCACCACCACTGCCGCCACCTCCACCGCCACTGCCGCCAGAGAACCTGTTTGGAGTTAGATTGTACACAGGACTTGGTGCACGCCCATATCCAAGATTTGGGCTAAAATTTCCATTTCCACCATAATTCAGACCTAAAACTGAATCAAAATCGGGTCCAAACCGCGAATAACCAGTTTGACCTACAGTAACCGGACTAAATCTACCATAACCTCCTACCAAACTTGGATTAAAATAACCACTAACTTTATTGTTATTATTATACCCAGTTAAATTACTCCGATTAGGTCCAGGAGAAGATTCTTTAGGAACAGCTCGTTTGACTTCCACCATTTTACCATTGAGTTCATGGAAGGTTCTAAGCAACACTTTTTCAACAGATTCCTCTGATTCGTAAGTGATGAATCCAAACCCTCTTGGCCTTTGAGTGTTGTGATCGTACATTACCACAACGTCTGTAGTTGTCCCAAATTGGTCAAAGTAATTCTTGAAGTCAATTTCAGTGACGGTTGATGCTAACCCTCCTACGAATATCTTTTTGGTGCGTGTGGGACCTGGTGAATTTTGAAGGCTGCCATTGTTGATCCTGGTTAGACCTTGTTGGTCGTCTCTTGGAACCGCCTTCTTTGCCTCTACCTAATGAAATCGGAAAATTCGATTAGTTGTATAAAGATTGTAATGGTCAATTTGAAGAATTGGAATGAAATTTGGGAAGTCGGAACACACAGTTCTACCGTCGATGACATGCTTTTCTTTGACGACTCTTTCAGAAATTGTAGGGTCAGAGAAGACGATGAAACCGAACCCACGAGCACGACCTGTGGTTCGATCTTTCATTATTACAGCTTCAATTACTTCACCAAATGTTTGAAAATACTCCCTTAAACGATCTTCGGTGGTGTCCCATGATATCCCCCCGATGAACAACTTCCCAGGGTCCATTTCCATTCTGCAAAATTATTGCATTGTTCAATTTTACATCTACTTAAAGATACTTGATTGAAGTTTTCATTAACTAACTTTACTCGAGCACGAGAGCAAATCGATAAAAATAGAATACTAACACAGATCTAACCAAAACAATATATTTTTCAATACCCATGTTTTTCATCCAGATAATTCATAACAAAAACATCAGAATGCGGATTAAGTTACCAAAAGGATAGGAATTTTTATTGGGAGAATTTACCAGAAACTTGACGGTTCTTAAAAACTGAGAAATGTTATTCCTGGATTCAATCAAATAGCATCGGATCTTCACCAGATCGATGCTTGATCAACCGGCAACTCAAAATTCCTACAAGGAAGACGAAGAATTTCCTTTTAATTTTACTTGTTAATTGAAAATTTAAGAAAAGGATTAATCAAAACGTGATGGTCACAAATTTGATCGCCAAGTAACAATACCCGGATGACGGAATAGATTGAAAATCTTAAGATCCGATTGGAAGGAGAATTATAGAGAACGGAGGGCGAGAGGCGCCCCCTTTTAGGAAATTCACTATTCGTGTTTTAGTTGTGGAATGAGTATTTGTTGCAATTAGATGATGATGAACATAGAGAAAAGAAAGAGAAAAGAGAGGACGAGAGAAATTGTGAAGAAGAGAAGAGAAGATTTACATGAAATGGAAAGAATATATATATATATATATATATATATATATATATATATATATATATATATATATATATATATATATATATATATATATATATATATATATATATATATATATATATACTAGCTGCGTACCCGCGCAATGCGGCGGCGGAGAATAGTTTCTTTTGGCGATTAAGTACTTTCGGTGGCGAACATTAGTTTCATTTCGACGAATAATTTTAGTTATACAAATATAAGTACGTTTTTGTTTCTAGCGGTGAAACGTCTCTGTTATGTTGTAAACCAGAATCGTCTCGAAAACGATTAAGCAATTCGGTTTCAATTCTATAAATTTTATTTTTCTGGTTTCAGTTCGGTTTTTTTTCGATCATGTTCAAGAATTGATATTGTCATAAATGAGTAAAATGACATTTGGTACCGCAGTGAGTTAACCTTGAGAATTTTATGCAATCGGATTCACTGATCTTTTTTAGCCTTTTTTCCCTTGACTTAGCATGGTGTTTTGACATATTAGCTCTCTATAAAAAACTCATCTAGAATAGTTTTAGTTCTAATATCAAGTCTAGATCTATGAAATTAACTTTTACACGTGATTTCAGTTGAGTTAAATCCATAGAAACCATCAATAGTATAATGAAATAGACGTTATACACATAACACATGTCGTATCATGAGTTTAATAAGCAAGTTTATATATAACAAAAATGAAGTTTTTCATGTTAACTTGTTATTATAGTTCTGGAGGGTGGGGGGTCGTTTTGGATTACAAATTTTAATGTTTAGATTTCCGGTTTAAGTTTACGACTTAAAGTTTAAAGTTCATTGTGTAGCAATATGGGATAATTTAACTGAAATGAAGTTATTCTCAACTCCTGTTGAGACAATAACAACGTGAACGAAGAGATGACTATTGAATACATTAGAAATATCGCAAAACTAACCCATGACATCGTATTACTCTATAAAAAGCTTTATTGAATGGAACCGGCTTTTTATTTTTCAAAATTTTCATATATGTGCTTTTATTGAATGGAACTGAAATGAAGTTATTCTCATATATGTGCTTTTATTGAATGGAACCTGCTTTTTATTTTTCAAAATTTTCGTATTTTAGCTTTTTATTTTAACCCATTTAAACCTTTTATTTTTTTATATCTGATAAAATATACTTATACATATATTATTATTTTTTAATTCGAAAAATTCATAAAAATTCAAATAAATTAGGATTTGATATAAAATTTATTAAAAATTATTAAAATTCAAAAATTCAAAAAATCCCAAGCATGGGAGACAAGAGGAATAAAGTTTTACATGATCAGAGTGTGTGTTTCTCAAACCTTGACCACAAAAGAAAAAGGAAAGAAGAGAGGTTTGTGTGTGTGTCGTGCACCTAAAAAGCAACCAAAAACCCAATAATTAAAAAAATACAAATTGTGCACGTGTGCATGCGTGTGTTCGGCCAAGAAAGAAAAAATAAAGAAATTATATGTTTTTATTCGTGTGTTTTGAAGCTTGCAATTTGAACTTCATGTTACAGCAAAGAGAAAATCGGGAACCTACTCCCTTTATTCCAATTCTTTTTACTCACCATAGCTCACGAAGATAAAATATGTGTACTTCATGTTACATGCAAACAAAGTATGCCACTACAATTACAATAATGTCACCGTCAAATATGCAAAACATAACAAAAAATGAAATATGACACTAACATTGCATCAGATTACTGCACCATTTCAATAATCAAGATAAAGAGAGATTTAATCAATACTAATAATAATAATAATAATAATAATAATAATAATCATAACAAGAGTACGTTGCATCTTTTGTCCCTCCGTATTGTTGATTTTTGCAATCCTTGCATTTTTGGTCCCCAAAAATATAGAAAACCAAATCAATATCCAAAGTTTTTTTACTTGGAATAGAGTCTTAAAACCTCAGTGTAGGACCATATTTGCAAGAGAACTTTTTGCCTGTATCAAAACAAAAGTACAATGTTTTCATAACCGGTTAAAAAAGAAAAGTAAAATGCCTATATTGATTAAAATGAAACTACAATGCCTATATTGGTTAAAAGACAAACCTGTTTTCATAATGGTCCCTTTAAATGAATATTCTTTTAGATTACTACATGCATCCTGGCATCCTGCAACAAACCTGTTTCAATATCAAAACATAGTTTTGTGGTTACAACTTGAAAGTACACTGTATGTAAGTGTGTCTCTGTTACAAAATGACCTGCAACACAAATAAAAAAGAAGTAAAAGAAAACAAATAAGAAATTTTCAAAATTTTCAAAAGCATTCAAAATTTTGAAAATTTTCAAATTATTCAAACTTTTCAAAATCATTCAAATTTTCAGAATTTTCAAATTATTTCAAACTTTTCAAATTATTCAAAATTTTCAAATTTCGAAAATTTTAAATTATTCAAAATTTTCAAAATCATTCAAATTTTCAGACTTTTCAAATTATTCAAAATTTTCAAACTTTTTAAGATTATTTAATTTTAAAATTTTCAAATGATTCAAATTTCGAAATTTTCAAACTTTTCAGATTATTCAACATTTTCAAATTTCGAAAATTTCGAAAATTTTAAATTATTCAAACTTTTCAAAATTATTTAAATTTTCAAAATTTTCAAACGTTATTATTCAAAATTTTCAAACTATTAAATTTATTCAATTTTAAAACTTTCAACTTTTTCAAATTTCTGAAATTTTCAAAATTTGAAAATTTTCAAAATCATTAAAAGAAGTTAAAGACACTTCAAAGTTCAAAAGACCAATTCATGTACTTAATTAACATACTTCCAAAATATTGTTTTTTTTTAATAAAAGACGAAAGAGCCCTTATTGTCTTACCAAATTTCTTACAGTCTTTTGAGAGCCATGTGTATCTTTTATGGAGCTTTTTATCCCAACATTCTTTTGGACATTTATGGCTGACCAAAAAAAAAAGTGAAATGAGAAACAAATTCATGTAAACAATAAATTGGTGTTAATTATTAAAGCTTACGTGGTTTAGGAGTAAGATTATTTCTTGATGTCATTGAACCCTTTGTCATGGCAGAAAAACAAGATCATGACTTTGACAGAGGTAGTTTGGGAATTTTGGATAGATCGATTGAAAGTTGGTCGTGGATAGATAGGAAATGGAGTAAGGATTTGCATGTTTGAGCTCTCAAAACTATTATCATCATGCAAGATCTACTCAAATGAGGGAAAGAAATCTTAGAAAATAATTATACTGTATGTTGCTATAATTGGATAAACTTTCAATAGTCAGTATATAGTACTTTGCCATTTAGTGCATTCAACCTATAATTTTTCTTGAAAACACATATATACACACACGAAACACAAAAAAAACAAATTCAGCAAGGAAACCAAATGGACTTAAACTTGATTTCATGAAAATAGGTAAAGTAATTTATGATTAACAATAACAAATAAAACCAAATCAAAATAGAAATCTTGGCGATTGATTAACATATAATCAAAATTCAATCTTGACTAACATACAGATGTTACAGAATTGTAACAATTGATTTACCTTGGTGATTCGTTTACAGCTTCGATATCTTAACATCTGCCACCCACCTGCAACATTAGAGGTAAGTAATTCAACTTTCAGTAATTAATTCGGCAAAGAGATCACGGTTTGATAGAGAATAAAGGAAGAAGCTGTGTCTTTTAAAGTGGGGAAACATACGTGGCGATCTGTGCGTATAGTGAGAGAGAATAGAGATTCACACCTGGTAATTGAAAAAAACACGACTGTTACCTTAACGCCGGTGAGGATGATGACGGATTCGAGCAAGGGGTAGGGCTGAGACCTGGAGGCAGACATCGACTCATCTGTTTGAAACAAACTTGGATTTCACGGCTTGTTTGCTGCACCCTGAATCGATCAATAGGGCTCTGAGATAGATTTATTGAACTCCAAAGCATTAGAAATATGAGGTCGAACCACGTCTGTGAAATCAGTGAGCGTACGATTCCGATTACATGCCCTAAATTGAACCCAAAATCATTAGATAATTAAAAAATGTACCTGGCTCTATCGGTTGTGCCTTCGATTGGGAGAGACGATGGCGGAGAAGGGAGCGACACAGAGAAGCATAACCCTAAATCATACGGATCTGCAACATACGCAACGTGTTTTTTATTTCAAATAAACATTCAAAGAAGGATAATGGGTCATCGAAGCATGTTCAAGAACACAGAAGTGTTCAAGCGTGTTTCTCACAGAGAACTGTTGGAATCATCAAGACTTTGATCCAGTGGAATACCTGCGATGCGATTATGCGCTGGTGATTGGTAAGCGATGGTGGCGCGTTGGATTTTCCAGAGAGAGGGCAAGTAAAGAATGGGCAAGTACAGAGAAGGGGGAAGGCGGAGAGCGTAGAGCAGGACGGTGGTTGGCGGTGCACGGCGATTGTTGCGTAGAGGAGCACGGTTTGGCGGCTTTGATGGTGGCGATGGTGAACACGATGGCGTACGGCTAGGGTTAGTCGAGGTGGTGGATCAGTCTTGGTGTGGTGGCGGCTCAGAGGTAGGGTTCGTGTGGGAAGAAACGTTTGGGAAGAAAGAGAGAGTTAGGGTTAGTGTTTTACAATGTAGGCGTATGTATAGTGGGGACAGGTCATGGAGAAGGTGGGATGACTGAAAAGGGCGAAAGAATCGAGAAAGGAGAGAGGATTTAGAAATTCAAATGTAAACCGGTGGGATATTTATGGGAGAACACGCCAACTTTTGTAGGTATTCGAGAAAATTCAAAAACTCATTTTAAAAAGTTCAGCCGCTCAAAAATTGGATGCATGAATGGTTTGTACATGTCTTAAAATTTAAGACATTGTGCATTAAGACTCTTGTACCATATGTATGGTTTATAAATGGTATATATATATATATATATATATATATATATATATATATATATATATATACTAGCTGCGTACCCGCGCAATGCGGCGGTAGCATATTTTTTCGTTTCAGTAATTACGAGTTAGGTTTTGGGTTTCAGATTTGCCATACAGGGGTGGGGGGTAGAAGTCAACTACTTTGTTTCGATGAATTGTTTCCGATGACGATTAATCTTATTTAATTGATTATTTTGGGTAATAAGAGAAATAATTGTGTTATGCGGCAGACGTCAATTAGTTTCTTTCATCAAATAGTTTGGTTGGCAAGCAGACGATGTATAATTTATTTAGTATGTGGGTTTCCTTGGCAAATGGCGGGCAAAGAATGAAGGTGGCTGTGGAATTTTCTGTTTTGACGATTAATTTCCTTTTGACGGGTTGCCAAGAGTTTACTTTCTGAATTTTTTATTTTTTTTGTGATTATACTCGAAATTTGTCCAATAGATCTTAATTGTGCTTACAAATTTAAGGGGTTTTTTATTAGGAGAAATTTCAAAAAAATAGTTTTTTTTTTAATCCAAATGCAAAACAATTTTATATAATAAACTAAATTGTACCGAAAAATAGATTTCCTGAAATCCAAAAGCCAAATCATTGGTTTTCCAAAACGTGTTGGATTTTGCGGTTTCAAAATTTTAGTTTTTTTACACATTCTTATTAACCACTAAATTCATATGTTACCGAAAAGATGGATTTTGTAGTTGATAAGGATGTGCAAAAAACCAAAAAATTTTGAAAAACAAAGATTTGGTTTTTGTATTTTAGAAAAAAAAATTGGTTCAGTTTTGTTTCTTATATGTAATTAAAGTAATAAATATGTCTTGGCATTGTAGTATTTCCAAAGGTAAAAACGAAAATTTTCATTTTGAGTTTAATTTTAGTAGAAAAATCGAATTATTATTACCTAAATTGAAAAAGAATACAATGTCGTATCACAGTAAAAAGAAATGATAATTATAATTTTTATTTGAAGCAACTCAAACTCTATGCATAACACAAATTATAAAATTTAGTAGAAACAATTAAACAATGAATGACGCAAACAAAACCTAGACCACTGGCACGAAACACATACGTATCACATATAGTATGATTTTGGAAGGTCCATATATGTAATTTCAGTTGCAATTATACATCCATATATTAACCTAACCCTAAGAAAAATGACGCCTCCTCCTACCCAGTTATCCTCTACGCCTCCCTCCCATGTACCCTCCTAGTCTCTCCCTCTGCATCTCTCGATCTCAATCTCTCTATCGAACCCTTTCTCCTTCTGCATCTATCTCTCCCTCTATCGAACTCACCCTTCTCCTCTTATCCTCCCTTCCGGATCCGTTTCTACCATTGATGTCGGATCCTTGCTACTACCGCCTCCTTGTCCTCCGACCTGCATAGATCAACAGTTCAACACCATAAGGGAAGCATCCATCTCCCACCGCTATAGTCGGATCCTTGCTACATCTTACCGATCAACATCATTCTGATCCCGTGAAGACCAACGGCCTCGCTTCCTGCAGAAGACGCCTCCGACACGAAGCATGAATCCGACAAAACCAGAAAATCGCCACCACCAATCCGACCCTGAGCTCCCGATCTACTGCAGTCGGTGTTCAGAATCTTTTAATCGCCGCCGATCCCGACCAAGTCGTTCCTTTGGTCCTTTGATCCAATCCTTTGCTCCCGATCCCGATCAAGTCGTTCCGCCTCGTTGTCCTCCCACCGGCGACTACCACCCCACGAGGAACCAGCCACCAGTGAATCAGTGATTACGAGTTCACCGCCGACCCACCAGTGATTCTTTCGAGTTCCGATTTTCCATTTCAGTGACATCGGTGCTTCTGATTTCATCCTTTTGCTTTCCCGGTTTCTACTTTCTAGGTATCGAATTCTGATTTATTTGAGGTTCAGAGTGTTTAATTTGTATATTAATAAGCCTACACACATTTTAATAATAAGGCGATTCTTTACAAATTCCGATTTATTTGGTATAATCGTCCTTCCGTTTTTAGACTTGATGATGGTATGACATCTCTTGTATATTTGGTGCTTCTGCCATCTCTCTTTGTGGATCTGGTTTTTCTAAAAGTAATGAACTCCTTCAATTCTATCGGTAACAGAAAAGAAACAAAGGAGGATATCAGTATAAAGAATGGATTGAAAAGATGGTATCTTTAAACAGATAACACAAAAATCACAGAAATCATATGATTGTATTCTGAAACTGTATTTCTTTTGAAATTTTAGTGATTTAATATCATGTTGTTTTCCTTTTGATATTTGATTTATGTTGTGTGTTTATTTGTAGATGGAAGCGAGTCACGAAACCGAAGCTGAAAGTAGGACTAAACAGAACCCACGGGTTCAAACCCGCAAAACCGCGAACCCACAGAACCCACGGGAGTTGATATTCTTTCTTTTCAAATATCTTTCCATTTCTATGTTATATTCTTTCTTTTCAAATATCTTTCCATTTCAATGTTATATAATCAAAGAAACTATTATTATTTGTTTAACATATGAAAAAAAAAAGATATGTTGACTGCTTGGCTTATTACTCATGTAAAAAAAAGAGACATCCGACAATTTCAAATGGATTATAAGTGGGTTTCTTATCCAGCTCTAAAGAGGACCATTTTATATAAAAAAGTAACTTTTACATATAAACAAACCATCGAGTGGGTCCTTGCAACCCACTACTTAGCATTGGATCCGACACAAGCTCAAACCCTTTACAGCTTTACAGTTTTATCACATTCCCACAACAAATAAAGCATACTCAATTACTCATATGTCATATCTCTTCACATGCAGCTGTTTGAGAAATTGTTTATTATTAAAAATTGAGATGGAATATGTCGCCATTCTCCATTCAATTTAGCCTGCCGACGCTTTTCACCTCCCACAATTACACTGCTTTGTTCAATTCATTTTTATAATTTATTGTATCTGATTTTGTAGGACTTGACGATACTTACGTTCCTATTTATTTGAGTAATTTTGTTGGATCTGATTTTGTATGACTTGATTTTCTTCTAATAATTACAACATTCACTGATTTAGAAAAGAACTTCTGTTATTGATGGTAGTTTGCAGCTTCTTCTTTTTCTTTAAAGAACCTGTTTGAAATTATTGTACAAAAAAAGAATGTTTATATAAGTAAAATATTACCTTGAACATTTACTGTTTCTTGACAATCAAACTTATCTTTACAGGTATTGAAGCAGATGAACATGAAAAGAAGATTGCAAATTACAGATATACAACACAAAAAAGGATCTAAAACACTAACATAAGACTATACATATGTATGATCTCACAATATAACTTTCTGTAAAACAAAAGCATAACAAATTTGGCATGATTGCCAATTTCTTATGTATATGCAGGTTTTTGGAGAGCAAAAAAATGGAGTAAAGAAGAATGTATGTCACTTCCTGATTTATAACTTGTATTTTTCATTCTGTACATCGATTCATACCTGTAAACAACAAAAACTACAAAGTTTAGTATCTCCATACCAGCAACATCAAATATCTGTTTGTAAAAAGACAATTATCCTAATGTTTGTCTGTGTGCAGAAACTAAATTCCCATTATTCAAAATCATGGCTTGAAGAAAAATATAAAACAAAAACAGACATATATGAACAATTTTTAGAGCAGAAAAAAATTGGTGTAAAGATTTGTTTGGAGAGTGTGTTGATTTATAGTGTGATTTTTAGTGATTTGAAATTTGAAATTTGAAATGACGTATTTCTATTGGTTTAAAATTGTTTGTGTGGATCATCAAATTTCAAAGGTTCAGATTGATTTAAGAATCATCAACGGCTAAAATCAGATCTGCTATATTAATGCTTAAATAAGTTGTACATTTTTAAGACATTAAGACAATTGTGCATTAGGGGGTTGTAATTTATATATGGTTTATAGTATAGTATAGATATATATATATATATATATATATATATATATATATATATATATATATATATATATATATATATATATATATATATAGGAATAAGTTCAAATGAGAACCACTAAAAGGTTAAGAACCGTGAGAACCGATATTCACACATTAAGAATTATGTTTTTTTTTTTTCCTTTTTTTGTTTTTTCACATTTGTTTATTATGTGAAAATACATCAAAGTTAATAAATTTTCTTATTTTTTAATACGTTTTACAATATTCACAATATAATAATATTTGTAGTTATTAAACTGTGAATACTATAACGTAAGTATTTTATTAAACTGTGAATTAGTGGTTCTCACGGTTCTCAATTTTTTAGTGGTTCTCATTTGAACCCTTCCCTATATATATATATATATATATATATATATATATATATATATATATATATATATATATATATATATATATATATATATATATATATATATATATATATATATATATATATATATATATATATATATATATATATACATATATATATATATATATATATATATATATATATATATATATATATATATATATATATATATATATATATATAGGGATGGGTTCAATGCAGAACCAAATTAAATCATCTAACTGCAGAACATTTTAGTGGTTCTCATTTGAACCCTTTTATATATATATGGATGGGTTCAATGCAGAACCAAATTAAATCACCTAACTGCAAAACCATGTTGTTAACCGTAATATTAAAATCTAAGTAAAAGGATACGATCGTCAAAAAACTTAAATTGCTATGTTCATCAATGAACATATGTTCATCAATGAACATACATCAGGAGTTAACATTCTCTATGCTACAGACTAACTAATTTCAATATCAAAAGTGACTTTTTCTACATCATATAACATATAAATCTTATTGCACTTCATTTGACAACCACAGCCTGGTAGCAAAAACAACAAATAGTAATACATTCCAGAAAACCTAGATGATCAATGGACAGGTTTGTGTTTACTGATTATAGTATGTTCATTTATGAACATATGTTCAGTAATGAACATACGATTACAGGGGTAATTTTACAATCTTCGACTACATACGCATGACCAAACCAACATTACATACGAAGAAACTACAAAAGAAAAGTTTATAACTCAACTAAACGCTAGCAGAGATGAACTGATTGGAGCAATAAACCCTAGCCGATATAAACCACAACTTACAACAAAATAGTCCTTGTTGGCATTTTAACAAGCACCTGGTGTGCACCTTGAGTATCCATGTTTTGGTCAATCATAGAAAGGGTTTTAGTACTACATAAATGTTGATATGTTAGGATAAAACAGATGAATCAAGAAAAGATTAAAGATGATGAAGTTGATCTGTTGACTTGTTGGCTAATTTCAGTCGTGAAATCGAACCAATTGGAATGAATACTTTGAAAAGTTGGGTTAAGAAAATATCGACGGTCCATGAAGTTCGATGCACCAGCAGAAGGATCGATTTTGCTCCGAGATGAAAACCAGTTAACGATGGCGGATTTGGGAGCGTGATTAGGAATGATGGTGGTGAAATCGACGGTACCAAATGAATTCCGATGGTGGTGATGGTTTTCTGTGATTGGTAGGTGATCGTGATTCCCTATTATGCCCATGGATGTATGTTATTCACTGCACAACACATATAATGTTATGGTACACCTGTTTTTAATCTAATCCGTAGATGTAGTGATCTGATGGTGATAAAGATGGTTCTGTGGTTAGCCAGTGTTTTTTAGTTCTAACTTTAAAAAGAGTCCTCACCTGATCGCTTATATATATATATATATATATATATATATATATATATATATATATATATATATATATATATATATATATATATATATATATATATATATATATATATATATATGTTGGTTATATGCCCATCGTTATAACAAGTTGGTAATATTATTATAAATAGTAGGGTCCTTTTGGGTTACACGCAAGAGACGATTTAGCTAAAAGAGATCGAAAATAAACTTGAGGGGTTAAGTTTATTAATATACCAAAGTAAAGGTATATTAATTAGAAACTTAATGATTAAGTTTATTAATATACCAAAGTAAAGGTATATTAATTAGAAACTTAATAAGGATAAAGGACTAAAGTGAAATATCCACAAAGGAGGGGATAAGGATGAGGAGCACTATAAATACAACCCTAGATCTGAGTTGTAAGGGCTGCCAAAACCCTAATTTTCGTCACCCTCCTCCCACCCCTCGGTATACGGCCGATTTCTTTCAAAACCCTAGGTATTACGTGCTAAAACTTCAAGCAAAGGTATATACTACATCAACGGGTGCTGGATCGTTGTCTTGGGTGCGATTACATTAGAGGAGTTCTACTTTGGGCTCTCGTCATCCTAACAAGATCAGATCTGAGATCTAAAAGGTATTTCTTGAACCCTCTTAATTTTACAGTTACAAAAGTGTGCATGATTCTGTGATCCTGGTTGAATACGATTTTGATTTCTGTTTCCGCTGCGTTGTTTTTATGCTATCGTATTCCAACAGTGGTATCAGAGCCACTTTATCATGATTTTGTACTGTTTTGATTCGATTAAAATTGTTAAAAAATCGGTTTTTTTTTCTTTGAATTATCGAATCTGTCGACGTCCGCGCCGCGGTCCTTGAATGGTCGCGTCGCGGTCTTCTCTAAAGTCACGATCATTAGGGTTTTGCCGCGTCGCGTTTCCTTGTGTTCCGCGCCGCGTCGTTCTTGGCATGATCGGTTTCTTTTGATTACTGCGTCGCGTTTTCTCGTGTTTCGCGTCGCGGCGGTCGTGATGTTTTGTTTTCTGAAATCAGATTTCTTGTTATAAAATGGTGATTTTAATATTGTATGATTGTTTAGATTAATCATTGACATAGAATGCTTGCTTGCTCAATAGGATTAATAGCTAAACACAAAGTTTAAAATGCTTCAAAATTTAATGGATGATTGTTTAAATTAATTATTAACACTGCATCCTTGCGTGTTTAATAGAATTAATAGTTAAACATAATTTTCAAAGAATACTTAAAATTTTAAATGATATATATATTAGAATTGTATCTATATGTATAACTTAAAATAAAAACATTGGTCAGACCGTGACTAGGCTCACCTACTCTAAATGTGTAGAAGGTTGAAGGAGGTCTCTTTGATTCCTAATGAGGTCGGTTTTTAAATAGCATTCATTGCTTACCACCCTCACCGCCTGTCACATTTTATCGAGTGGAGTTACCGAAAGGGTTTGATAGGACAGTGTTTCAAGATAAAAGTATTACTGAAAATACACAAGTAAGAAAAATTTGTTAAAAGTTAATAGATTTTTCAAAAGTCAAATTGGCATTTTCAAACCGGTTTTAAAAGTTTAAATTGACCCTTATGCCAATTAAAAGGTTAAAATGTTTTAACAAAAACGAAACAAAATCCCGTTTTATGAAAATGTAAATCTCATGCTACCCACAAAGAACCACACATTTAACCGAGCCCTTCCGGCGTGGGAAGTGCCATAGCCAACGCGTCGGATTGGACTCGGCCAAAATGATGTGATACTCGCGATAACTCATGAATCATGGGTCGGGTGTCACGTGGGTCCTTCGTGGTCGATTTACCATCCAAACTCGTGATCCGCGGCATACCCGTCACGAGAGAGAGGATGAGCATGATGGGATTAAACATGCCATTGATCAGATTCAATGAATCCCAAAAGATCTAGAAGCTTCATGGAGATTGAAGTTGGCAAAGAGTATTGCCTACCTAAATAACTTTTGGAGGTGACTACGGCATACCTCTTCACCACCAGAAGTGAAATATGGATTCTAGCCTGAAGTAAAATTATTGTTTTGGGTAATTAATTTTTTAAGGATTAATCAAACTAATTAAATCTATTTTTCATATAGATGGCTCCAAACACAAATGGAAATTCGAATTCGGCTACAAATATCTCACTAATGCAACTCCTCTCTAAGGATAAGCTGACCGGATCAAACTACTTGGACTGGATGTGTTCCCTTCGGATCGCCCTCCGGTATGATAAGAAAGAATGGGTCCTGGACACAGCTCTTCCTGAGGCTCCAGCTGATGATGCAACTAGAGCTGTTAGGGATGCTTGGCAAAAGCATAAAGATCAGTCGGATGAGGTTGCTTGTCTCATGTTGGCGACCATGGTTCCGGAACTCCAAAAGAGTTTCGAGACCGCTGGGGCGTTCGACATGGCCGACCAGCTCAAGGAAATGTTCCAAGAGCAGGCTAGACAGGAACGATATGACACTATGATCTCCCTACTAGATTGCAAGCAGCAGGAGGGAACCGCTGTCAGTGCACACGTGCTTAAGATGAAAGCGTACGTTGACAGATTGGAGCAACTTGGATTTCCGATCGCTCAGCAATTGGTTACGGATATCATCCTCCACTCGCTGAGTAGTACATTCAGTCAGTTCACACTGAATTTTAATATGAATGGATTGGAAAAGACCATAATGGAGTTACACGGCATGCTAAAAACTGCTGAGGCAAATATGTCTAAGTCTAAGAACTCCAGCTCCACGGCTCCGGTATTGGCAATCAGGGAAGGGGCAATCAAGAAAAAGAAAGCCAAGAAGCCTAAAGGCAAAGGGAAGGGTCAAGTTGGTAACCCCAACTCCAACCCTAGCAACAAGGGCAAGGCTGGTTCTATGATAATGCCGTCACCAAACCCTGATGAGGCCATTTGTTTCCACTGCGGAGAAAAGGGACACTGGAAGCGAACCTGTCCTAAATACCTGGAGGAGATCAAGAAGATCAAGCCCAAAGTGTCTGGTACCTCAGGTATATACATGATAGAACTCCATAATACTTCTACTACTAATTCATGGGTCCTAGACACAGGATGTGGTACTCACATTTGCTCTGATGTGCAGGGACTAAGAAGAAGTAAGAAGTTAAGGCATGGGGAGCTTGACCTGATCATGGGCAACAGACATACGGCTGCTGTCAAGAGGATTGGGGATTACGAGCTCGTGCTTTCTACTGGATTTTCTATTAATTTATTAGATTGTTGCTATTCGCCAGAAATGGCTAGAAACATTATTTCTTTTAGTGCTTTGTATCGAGACGGTTTTGATTTTGGTTTTGATAATGGAAATATTTTAGTTTTCAAAAATGATTGTCTTTACTTTAAAGCATGTCCTACAAATGGTATTTATGAGACTATCGTGAGCATTAGAAGAAATAATAGCTTAATCTTAAATGTTGATTCAGATACATCCAAAAGTGTATTGGATAAATCATGTCTATGGCATTGTCGACTTGGCCATATAAACAAGAAACGCATCGCCAAACTCCAAGAGGATGGGATTTTGGAATCATTCGACCTCAAGTCTGATGATGTATGTGAGTCTTGTTTATTAGGCAAGATGACAAAAGCGCCATTCACAGGGAACTTTGAAAGAGGCAAGGATCTGTTGGACCTCATACACACTGATGTGTGTGGACCGTTCAGATCAACCACAAGACATGGAGAAAGGTACTTCGTCACATTTACTGATGACTTCAGTAGATATGGGTATGTTTATTTGATTAAACATAAGTCTGAAACCTTCGAGGTGTTCAAAAGGTTTCAGAACGAAGTAGAGAATCAACGGGGCAAAAGGATTAAGATCCTCCGATCCGACAGGGGTGGAGAATATCTTAGTCAAGAATTCTACGATCATCTGGGGAACTGTGGAATTGTTTCACAGTTGACTCCTCCCGGAACACCACAACATAATGGTGTAGCTGAGAGGAGGAACCAAACATTACTTGATATGGTTCGGTCCATGATGAGTCGTGCTACGCTTCCAATCAGTTTCTGGGGCTATGCCTTGGAGACTGCAGCAAAAGTCCTGAACCTTGTACCAACTAAGAAGGTCAGCAAGACACCCTCTGAAATATGGAATGGGACTAAACCCTCATTGGCGCATTTGAAAGTCTGGGGTTGTGAGGCTTACGTCCGTCGTGAAGCCATCGACAAACTAGAACCCAGATCAGAGAGGTGTTACTTTATTGGTTATCCTGCTAGTTCTTTTGGGTATTTGTTTTACAAACCTTCTGAAAACAAGGTGATTGTTGCACGAAGGGCAGTCTTCCGAGAGAGGGAGCTGATACACCAAGAGGCCAGTGGGAGCCAAATTGATCTTGAGGAGATTCAAGAACCAACCAATAAAGGACCTGATGTTGGCACTAGCTCTCAATCAGAGGTTGAAAAACCTGTTGAGCCTCAGCCAAGTACAGCTGGGGAATCTGACATACCTCCACCTCCTGTCCGGAGATCTGATAGAGTACGTCATGCACTTGAATTTTATGGTTTACATATTACTGAAGGTGATGAGTCAATGGTAGGTGACGATGAACCTACCAGCTATCAGGAAGCAATGGCAGGCCCAGATGCTGCCAAATGGAAGGAGGCTATGGAGAGC
This sequence comes from Cichorium intybus, assembly GCA_023525715.1. Taxonomy (NCBI): domain Eukaryota; kingdom Viridiplantae; phylum Streptophyta; class Magnoliopsida; order Asterales; family Asteraceae; genus Cichorium; species Cichorium intybus. The sequence goes on from CM042011.1 coordinate 36,407,156, forward strand.
GAGATGAAATCCATGTATGATAACCAAGTTTGGAACTTGGTTGATCAAACACCTGGCCTTAAAACAGTTGGGTGTAAATGGGTCTTCAAGAAGAAGACAGACATGGAGGGAAAAGTACACACATATAAAGCCAGACTGGTGGCAAAGGGTTATACTCAAACCCAAGGGATTGATTATGAGGAAACTTTTTCACCAGTGGCAATGATTAAATCTATCAGGATATTGTTTGCCATCGCAGCCTTTTATGACTACGAAATATGGCAAATGGATGTAAAAACCGCTTTCCTTAACGGAAAACTTTCAGAAGATGTGTATATGACACAACCAGAGGGTTTTGTACAGTCCAAATATCCCAATAGAGTGTGTAAACTTGTGAAGTCGATTTATGGACTCAAACAAGCATCTCGCAGCTGGAATCTCTGCTTCGATAAGAAAATCAAAGAGTTTGGATTTTCGAGAAGTGAAGATGAGCCATGTGTATATGTCAGAGCTAGTGGGAGTGTTGTTGTCTTCCTTGTGCTGTATGTTGATGACATACTACTCATAGGAAACAATGTCCCAATGTTGCAAAGTGTTAAAACTTGGCTTGGGGATTGTTTCGCTATGAAAGACTTGGGAGAAGCGGCATACATACTTGGTATAAAGATCTATAGAGATAGATCTAGGCGACTCATTGGTTTAAGCCAGAGTACATACATAGACAAAATCTTGAAAAGATTCAAGATGCAGGATTCCAAGAAAGGATTCGTGCCTATGCAACGTGGTATGACATTGAGTAGAGACCAGTTGAAACAACCAAAACTTTACTATATAAATATGTAATATAAGATGTGTGTACTTTAAAGCCTTATGTGTAATAATATGAGAAATTTCGGTTGAAAGGGGTAATTTAGTCATTTTTCACATAAAGGGTAAATTGGTCATTTGACCAAATGTGGAAATTACTATAAACTTTATTTATGATTTAGGACTAAAAATGCAAGAATTATAGTTCCAAGTGGTCAAAATAAGTGTTAGTGTTAAAAGTCCAAAGAATGCAAGTTTAGGGACCAAAAATGCAAAATTTTTATAAATAAAAATAAACATAAAAGAGTGATTTATCACTCTTTCTCCAGAAACTTGTAGAGATATCGAGAGAGAGCAAGGAGATACGGGAAGAAGAAGAGGTTTAGAAGATTTTTCAAGAATTCGAAGAAGGAATTGAAGATTCCTTAGTAATCAAGGTAAGAACTCCACTATTCATCATCTTCTTCATATGAAATCTGGAAATTCGTGTGATGAAGATCATGGGATGTTTCCAGGAGTTCATCTCCATCAAGTTAGACCAAGGTATCAAGTAGATACACAAGAATTTTAAAGAGTTATTGAAGTTTTAGTAAAAATCCATAGAAATGGGTCTGAGCTCAAGAACCCTAGAAATTGGGTTTATGGGTTTGAAACTGATTTCCATTGATTTCGCAAGTTCAAAGGGTCATAAAGAGTGTAAGAAATCAGTTCTAAACTTAAAAATCAAACAAAATGTTTTTTTGGTTAAAAATGGGCATTATGGGAATGTTTTAAGCCTTGGAATGGAATTGTTGATTCCATGGTTTAAAACTATAAGTGAACTGCTATTTTAGGCCTAAAAATGACTTTAAAACGATTAAGATACGTATTAAGGACTTAACCCACGGACCAAAGGACCTGCAGCACAAAAATCAGCAAAGAAGGAAAGCTCCAGGAGGAGCACGAGTCGTGCTCCCCATAGAGTAAAAAGGGCACGAGTCGTGCCAACCTCCTGAGTAAATTCAGGCCATTTTTGAGTTTGGAACTTGATGCTAGACTTGTCCGATTGGTCTATAATTCATACCATAGGCTTAAAATGGTATGAAAACACATGGAAAATTGTTAAATTGAGAATACGACCTCCCGAGGCTACTGTAGTAAAATACGTACAATATACGAGTTAATTAAAATTAGTTAACTAAAGGTTAGACACTTGTCTTGACCCTTAATGATAAAACAAGGACTCTAACATGTTATAGAGTCAATTAGAATGTAAATTAATGTATCAAATACTATATATATATAGGTGCAAGTCAAGTGGTCGGACACCGAAAGGGTAAAGAACCGAGGGACGTCTAAACGACCTTTCAAGAGTAAAAAGGTGAGTACATGTAGCATTTTCACCCATTTTGGGATACATGGCAAGTAAATAAGTAGTTTTCAGATTTCATATAATATTTTCAATGTGTGAAAATTATTTGCAAGTATGGTATTTTTCTTAGTTCATATGAAAAGTATACTATTATATTTTGGAAGTATGAATTTGGTAATAAGCCTAGTTATGGTAAAAGTTTGTTAAAGTCAAAAGCTTGGCAATTAGCCAAATTTGTGTACAAGTATTATTTCAGTTCCAGAAAGTATTGTCATAATTGACTGGTATTGTAGCTAGCAAACGTCAGTAAGGGAACTATGTTCCAACCTACCCGGGTTAGGTAAGGAGTCTACTGGGGAAAACCCCCTTCGCGAAGTAGGCTGCCTCAGCACTTCTACGGTGAGGATTGATCCGTTCTTTCTAGCTGTAGAGACTTGGGGTATCACACATAGTGATTAAAGCCCTAAGTATAAAAATCCAGCAAGTTTATAAAACCAGTCAAAGAAGGCATGAAATATGTTAGTTTTGAAATATATAAATGATTTTGAAAAAGAAAAAGTTATAGTATATTGATACTATAAAATTTCAGCGAATGTTTATTTAATAAGATTTTTATAAAAAGAGATTTTTATGATTTAGTCTAAAACCCATGTAACTCACGAGACAATTTGTCTTACGTATTTTATTTTTATGCCATGTATTCCAGGTTCAGGTACAAAGATGTGAGATAGTTTGACGTTACTAAATAAGCACTAGGTGCAGAGGAGTGGAGCTGGATACAGCTTCCATATTTGGTATTGATTGAATCCGTTTTTCCTTAAGCTTATGGTTGTTTGATATGTAAATGTGACACCCATTTTTGTTGTATTTAAACAACTACAATGGTTTTTATTAATCCGTGTTTTGTAAAATATGTTTTATTGTAATATAAATGGTTTGAAAAAGTTGGGGTGTTACAAGTTGGTATCAGAGCCATAGTTTAAGCGAATTAGGATTGGATCATTCCACTCCTAGGCTTAGACTAGTAAAATAGTCAGTTAAAGTGAGTTACATAAATTGTTATGTCTTAAGGAAATAAGACATTATTTGTTAATAGAATTATATGAGTATAACTATGAGTTGAAAGTAGCTAATTGATACTAGTAAACAGTGGAACCGAGCGGGAACATTGGGAACAACATGTGTAGGTGATTATGGTAATATGGGCCCGTATTATCATAATCACAGGACGCGTATTGTGACTAGTGTAATCGTGAGGGAATACTGGAAAACTAGCAGAAAAGTAGTAAACTAATATTATGACATATTATGAAATACTAAAGTACTTGAAATTTTATAGCAAGATGCGAACTAGAAGTGGTCAAGGATCGTATGCGGAAAATCCGGATCCTAATGCAAGACCCCCTATTCCTCCTCGACCACTCCAAGCCGTTGACGATGGCAATTCTAGGGGTGAAGCTAATCCACCTCCATTGACTTTGGAGGCAATTCAGAAATTGTTACATGACTCTCAAGTACAAAACCGACAAGAAATGACTCGTCTTCTGGATGAACGATTAGGCGAAAGATCCAAGTCACAAAATGAAGATAGTGAGAAAAGTGTGGCCCCTGAGGGTACCAAAATAGTACACAATTCTTCTCAGGGAGATTCTTCTTCCAAATCACAGCCACAGTTCAAAACTAAAGGGACGTGTACTTTCAAGGATTTTATGTCCTATCGGCCTAAAGAGTTCAACGGGGAGATGGACCCGCGAATAACTATTCGGTGGGTAACTGAAATGGAACAAGTTCTTCACATATGTCGTTGTGAAGAGGATTTAAAGGTTGGATTCGCTTCTCAAATGTTAAAGGCGGGTGCTCTTGACTGGTGGAATACTCTCCGCCGAACCAAGGGAAGTGATTTTGTTGATGCTTTATCTTGGAAAGAGTTTGTTCAGCGGTTAAAAGGCAAGTTCTGTTCGGCTAGACATCGGGAGAATTTGATTAATGAATTCTTTGCTCTTGCAAAGGATAAACAGACGGTTGATGAATATACTAAGAAGTTTTGCAAAATGTTGCCATTCTTGGAAGACACGTTACCGATGGAGGCTGGAAGGATTAACCGTTATGTTAATGGGTTGCCAGGGGATTATTCTTTGGAAGTTAGCAAAGCCACTACTCTTGATGAAGCCATTGAATCTGCGGCTAGAGTTGAGAGTATGTTGGAGAAAAAGGCCAAAGAAAGACAAGTTTTTGCGGAGAAACGAAAGTCTTCAGGAATCTCTGGAGCAAACAAGAAGAGTCGTTTTTCATCGGGGTTCTCTAAACAAAGTGAAGTAAAGGAATGTAAGAAGTGTGGTAAGAGGCATAGTGGTGAGTGCAAGAAGGGTACCAGCGGGTGTTATAAATGTGGTCTACCGGGCCACCTAGCCAAAGATTGTAAGGTGAAAGATATTAGTGAAGTGGAATGTTACAACTGCCATGAAAAGGGGCATTACAGCACCAATTGTCCCAAGAAGAAGAATGAAACATTAATTTCCACTGCAAGTAATAAGAAGACGGAGCCGGCAAAGACGAAAGGAAGAGCGTTTCAGATGACTCTTGAAGAGGCCAAAGAAGATCAGGATGTGGTGGCAGGTACACTTATCGTAAACTCGCAACCTGCTTATGTTCTTTTCGATTCTGGAGCACATTTCTCTTTTGTGTCCCATGATTTAGTAAACGTCTAAACATACCGATGAAACCGTTAGGTAATACTTGTGTAATAGAAGTCGCGAATGGAGAGCTAGTTACGGTACATCATGTGTACGAGAAATGTCCGGTGGAGATTAATGGGCGAATCTTAAAGGCTGACTTGCTACCTATTGGGATTAAAGGATTTGATATTGTTATTGGGATGGATTGGCTCGGAACTCATAATGCTAAAATCCTATCTGGAAAACGAATGGTGTCGATTAAATTTCCAGATAGTAGTAAAATTTATATATATGGAGAACGACGGAAGAATATGCAGAGTCTCATCACTGCTATTAAGGCCCGTAAATGCATTCAAAAAGGGTGTGAATCATTCATTGCTTATGTGATGAATGGGAAGAAAGAGAAGCAGAAGATGGAGGATATAAAAGTAGTTAACGAATTTCCTGAAGTTTTTCCTGATGACTTACCTGGGTTACCACCCGTTAGGCAAGTCGAATTTCGTATTGATCTCGTCCCTGGAGCAAGTCCCATTGCCCGTGCGCCGTACCGTCTTGCTCCTACAGAGATGAGAGAACTTATGTCTCAGTTGCAAGAACTTCTTGACAAGGGGTTTATTCGTCCCAGCTCTTCTCCTTGGGGAGCTCCAGTGTTATTTGTCAAGAAGAAAGATGGTACTATGCGAATGTGTATAGACTATCGTGAGCTCAATAAAGTGACAATCAAGAATCGATATCCCTTGCCAAGAATTGATGATTTGTTCGACCAGTTGCAGGGAGCTAGTTATTTCTCTAAAATTGATCTTCGTTCAGGATATCATCAAGTACGGGTGAAGGATGAAGACGTATGTAAGACTGCATTTCGAACTCGATATGATTATTATTAATTTCTAGTAATGTCATTCGGTCTCACTAATGCCCCAGCTGTGTTTATGGACCTCATGAATAGGGTCTGTAAACCTTTCCTTGACAGATTTGTTATCGTTTTCATTGACGATATTCTAGTCTATTCGAAAAGTGAAGCGGAGCATGAAGTGCACCTACGTGAAGTGTTGCGTACCTTGAAGAATGAACAATTATACGCGAAGTTATCAAAGTGTGACTTTTGGTTACGAGAAGTTCAGTTTCTGGGTCATGTTGTTTCAGCCGAAGGTATTAAAGTAGACCCAGCAAAAATAGAAGCGGTAATGAAATGGGAGCCACCGAAGACACCTACAGAAGTTAGGAGTTTTCTTGGGTTAGCCGGTTATTACCGACGGTTTATCCGAGATTTTTCTAAAATAGCAGTGCCATTGACTCAGTTAACTCGGAAAGAAGTGAAGTTTATCTGGGGAGAAAAACAGCAAGAAGCCTTTGAAATACTGAAGAAGAAGCTATGTGAAGCCCCAGTATTGTCTTTGCCAGAAGGCACAGAAGAGTTTGTAGTATACAACGATGCGTCTAATAGAGGTCTCGGGTGTGTTCTTATGCAACGGGGCAAAGTGATTGCCTATGCTTCTAGACAGCTAAAAGATGCAGAGACACGTTATACTACCCATGATCTAGAATTGGCCGCAATTGTGTTTGCATTGAAAATTTGGAGGCACTATCTGTATGGGACGAAATGCAAGATATATACAGATCATAAAAGTCTACAATATCTTTTTACTCAAAAAGAATTGAATTTAAGACAGACTCGGTGGATTGAGCTCGTGAACGATTATGACTGTGAAATAATTTATCACGAAGGAAAAGCTAATGTAGTAGCCGATGCTTTAAGCCGAAAGGTTCGTGAAAAAGTTATTAAAGGAAGATCCATGCGAATTGAAGTGGTCTCAACTTTAATTCAAAAGATTAAAGAAGCTCAAGACGATGCTTTAACTGAAGAGAACATAAAGAAAGAAAAGCTTGGGAAGAAGGTGGTGTTTGAAGTAAATACTCAAGGGTTACGTACTTTTAAGGGACGTATTTGGGTTCCTAAGTATGGGGCAACTAGAAAGATAATCTTGGATGATTCTCATAAATCCAAGTATTCTATACATCCTGGAAGTACAAAAACATATCAAGATTTGAGGCAGCATTATTGGTGGCCAGGAATGAAAAAGAGAATAGCAAAGTACATATCCCACTGTGACACTTGTGCACAAGTAAAAGCAGAACATCAGGTGTCGTATGGTACTGCACAGTCATTGCAGATACCAGCAGGGAAATGGGAAGAACTGACCATGAATTTCGTCATGGGGCTGCCAAGAACGAGAAGGGGACACGATAGTATATGGGTCATTGTTGACAGGTTGACTAAAAGTGCCCTATTTCTCGCAATGAAAGAAACTAACTCACTTGGAGAATTAGCTCAGTTGTACCTCGATGAAGTGATCAGACGTTATGGAGCACCTTTGTCCATAGTCTCAGATAGAGATCCTCGATTCACGTCTAATTTTTGGGATGCTCTACAAGAAAAGATGGGAACTCGAATTAAAATGAGTACAGCCTATCACCCTCAAACTGATGGGCAAAGTGAACGTACTATTCAGACCTTGGAGGATATGTTGAGATCATGTGCTATCGATTTTGGAGGTAATTGGGACCAGCACCTACCATTAGTAGAATTCTCGTATAACAACAGTTACCACTCAAGCATCAAGATGCCGCCTTTTGAAGCCCTATATGGTAGGAAGTGTAGAACCCCAGTATGTTGGCTAGAAGCTGGTGAAGCAAAACTCACTGGGCCAGAAATTGTAAGAATGACAAATGAAAAGATTGGTGTAATACAGTCCAACATGAAAGCCGTGCAAGATCGCCAAAGAAGCTACTCAAATTTGAAGAAAAGACCCTATGATCTAAAAGAAGGCGATTTGGTAATGATAAAAGTATCACCTTGGAAAGGGGTGATCAGATTTGGCAAGAAAGGGAAGTTGAGTCCAAGATATATCGGACCCTTCAAAATTCTGAAGAGAATCGGTCTACAAGCATTCAAGTTGGAGTTGCCACAGGAACTCAGAGGAATACATGATACATTTCATGTATGCTATCTTAAGAAATACTTTGGAAAGAAAGAATTAACCATTCCTCTAGAAGAAGTAAGGGTGGAAACACCTAACAGACTAGTTGAAGAGCCAGAGGCGATGTTAGAGGTGAAAACCAAGAAACTAAGGAACAGAGAGATTGATCTAGTATTGGTCAAGTGGAAGCATTCACTGGGTTCAGATTTGACTTGGGAAACCTTAGAAAACATGAAAAGAAGATACCCTAATTTTACAGATTATGAAGCGATTCCGAGGACGGAATCCTAATTAGGGGGAGGTAGTTGAAACGACCAAAACTTTACTATATAAATATGTAATATAAGATGTGTGGACTTTAAAGCCTTATGTGTAATAATATGAGAAATTTCGGTTGAAAGGGGTAATTTAGTCATTTTTCACATAAAGGGTAAATTGGTCATTTGACCAAATGTGGAAATTACTATAAACTTTATTTATGATTTAGGACTAAAAATGCAAGAATTATAGTTCCAAGTGGTCAAAATAAGTGTTAGTGTTAAAAGTCCAAAGAATGCAAGTTTAGGGACCAAAAATGCAAAAATTTTATAAATAAAAATAAACATAAAAGAGTGATTTATCACTCTTTGTCCAGAAACTTGTAGAGATATCGAGAGAGAGCAAGGAGATACGGGAAGAAGAAGAGGTTTAGAAGATTTTTCAAGAATTCGAAGAAGGAATTGAAGATTCCTTAGTAATCAAGGTAAGAACTCCACTATTCATCATCTTCTTCATATGAAATCTGGAAATTCGTGTGATGAAGATCATGGGATGTTTCCAGGAGTTCATCTCCATCAAGTTAGACCAAGGTATCAAGTAGATACACAAGAATTTTAAAGAGTTATTGAAGTTTTAGTAAAAATCCATAGAAATGGGTTTGAGCTCAAGAACCCTAGAAATTGGGTTTATGGGTTTGAAACTGATTTCCATTGATTTCGCAAGTTCAAAGGGTCATAAAGAGTGTAAGAAATCAGTTCTAAACTTAAAAATCAAACAAAATGTTTTTTTGGTTAAAAATGGGCATTATGGGAATGTTTTAAGCCTTGGAATGGAATTGTTGATTCCATGGTTTAAAACTATAAGTGAACTGCTATTTTAGGCCTAAAAATGACTTTAAAACGATTAAGATACGTATTAAGGACTTAACCCACGGACCAAAGGACCTGCAGCACAAAAATCAGCAAAGAAGGAAAGCTCCAGGAGGAGCACGAGTCGTGCTCCCCATAGAGTAAAAAGGGCACGAGTCGTGCCAACCTCCTGAGTAAATTCAGGCCATTTTTGAGTTTGGAACTTGATGCTAGACTTGTCCGATTGGTCTATAATTCATACCATAGGCTTAAAATGGTATGAAAACACATGGAAAATTGTTAAATTGAGAATACGACCTCCCGAGGCTACTGTAGTAAAATACGTACAATATACGAGTTAATTAAAATTAGTTAACTAAAGGTTAGACACTTGTCTTGACCCTTAATGATAAAACAAGGACTCTAACATGTTATAGAGTCAATTAGAATGTAAATTAATGTATCAAATACTATATATATATATAGGTGCAAGTCAAGTGGTCGGACACCGAAAGGGTAAAGAACCGAGGGACGTCTAAACGACCTTTCAAGAGTAAAAAGGTGAGTACATGTAGCATTTTCACCCATTTTGGGATACATGGCAAGTAAATAAGTAGTTTTCAGATTTCATATAATATTTTCAATGTGTGAAAATTATTTGCAAGTATGGTATTTTTCTTAGTTCATATGAAAAGTATACTGTTATATTTTGGAAGTATGAATTTGGTAATAAGCCTAGTTATGGTAAAAGTTTGTTAAAGTCAAAAGCTTGGCAATTAGCCAAATTTGTGTACAAGTATTATTTCAGTTCCAGAAAGTATTGTCATAATTGACTGGTATTGTAGCTAGCAAACGTCAGTAAGGGAACTATGTTCCAACCTACCCGGGTTAGGTAAGGAGTCTACTGGGGAAAACCCCCTTCGCGAAGTAGGCTGCCTCAGCACTTCTACGGTGAGGATTGATCCGTTCTTTCTAGCTGTAGAGACTTGGGGTATCACACATAGTGATTAAAGCCCTAAGTATAAAAATCCAGCAAGTTTATAAAACCAGTCAAAGAAGGCATGAAATATGTTAGTTTTGAAATATATAAATGATTTTGAAAAAGAAAAAGTTATAGTATATTGATACTATAAAATTTCAGCGAATGCTTATTTAATAAGATTTTTATAAAAAGAGATTTTTATGATTTAGTCTAAAACCCATGTAACTCACGAGACAATTTGTCTTACGTATTTTATTTTTATGCCATGTATTCCAGGTTCAGGTACAAAGATGTGAGATAGTTTGAAGTTACTAAATAAGCACTAGGTGCAGAGGAGTGGAGCTGGATACAGCTTCCATATTTGGTATTGATTGAATCCGTTTTTCCTTAAGCTTATGGTTGTTTGATATGTAAATGTGACACCCCTTTTTGTTGTATTTAAACAACTACAATGGTTTTTATTAATCCGTGTTTTGTAAAATATGTTTTATTGTAATATAAATGGTTTGAAAAAGTTGGGGTGTTACACCAATGTCCTAGTTCTAGTGATGAACAAGAAAGAATGAGTCGAATCCCATATGCTTCAGCAATGGGATCGATCATGTATGCCATGTTATGTACAAGGCCTGACGTCTCTTGTGCCTTGAGTATGACGAGTCGTTATCAGGCCAATCCTGGTGAAAATCATTGGACCGCAGTCAAGAACATTCTTAAGTATCTTCGGAGGACGAAGGAAGTGTTCTTGGTCTATGGGGGCATGGAAGAACTCACTGTAAGTGGTTATAGTGATGCTAGCTTCCAAACCGACAGAGATGACTCCTGTTCGCAGTCAGGATTCGTGTTCTTACTGAATGGTGGGGCAGTAACTTGGAAGAGTACCAAGCAAGAAACAGTAGCTGATTCGACAACGGAGGCTGAGTATATTGCAGTTAATGAAGCTGCAAAGGAAGCCATGTGGATGAAGAAGTTCATCAGGGATCTCGGTGTTGTTCCTAGCATTGATGGTCCAGTTGAGATCTTCTGTGACAATGAGGGTGCAGTCGCATTGGCGAAAGAACCCAGAGCTCACAAGCGCACAAGGCATATACACTGGAAGTACCATTATATCCGGAGGCTCGTTGAAGAAGGAGACATCACGATTAGTAGAGTTACATCAGAAGATAATCTTGCTGATCCATTCACTAAACCGTTATCTCAGGCCAAGCATGATTCTCATACTAGGTCGATGGGCATTAGATTTGCAAATGAGTTGGTTTAGGTGTAGTTAATTTAGTTTGATTTGTGTTTGGAACTCAAGCAATGTGAAACTCTATTTGTTTTGAAGATTATTATGTGGAGAACTTAATATATGCATGAAGGCAGTCATTTCATTAGTTTATCATTGTGTTCCAATTTTGCATGTTTTATTGACTTCCTGAATAATTATTTTATTATTCAAAACGTCCACAGTCGGTCATACTTTTGGGAGTAAGTATTGATTCAAGGCTGACATGAGGAATTAGTAAATTGTCCATAAAGATGGACATAGCATAGAGATGCGCTAATTCTCATGTGTACTTAATAGGGATTAAGTATTGGAGTAACCTGTACTTAGAGATTACTTCATGGAATGTGTCACGAGTAATTCTAAGATGGTAATATCTTATATTCTTCAAGCGGAGATGCATTGATTCTTAGTCCTGCAGTCTGTTATGTCTTGGTTTTCTCCAACGTTGTCCGTAACTGGCAGCCATACAGAGAATTTCCAGATATGACATGATGAGTGGGCGAGATCCGTGTAGTCAAAGTTTATTTGTTCCTTCTGCCCTAACAGGAGAAGCGATATCCGTGGGCCCCTCGATGATTTAGTGTTGACAGCAAATGTACGGCCGTACTCGAACTGAATTGATGTAGAATCAATAAGTGCAGTTTGTTGTGGTCATCACAAATCTCTATCGGGAAACATAATCTTGAATGTTTGAGACTGACAGAATTCCATGTCAGACGTTCATATGGATATCTTGTAGAACAAAGGAATATTTGATCACTTGCCTATGGGCTGTTTCATTAGATGAACACGACATTTGTCTAGGATGACATACACCTTACTAGGTTAATGAATATTAGACCATACAGTTGTTATAACAAGTGCAAGTGGGAGACTGTTGGTTATATGCCCATCGTTATAACAAGTTGGTAATATTATTATAAATAGTAGGGTCCTTTTGGGTTACACGCAAGAGACGATTTAGCTAAAAGAGATCGAAAATAAACTTGAGGGGTTAAGTTTATTAATATACCAAAGTAAAGGTATATTAATTAGAAACTTAATGATTAAGTTTATTAATATACCAAAGTAAAGGTATATTAATTAGAAACTTAATAAGGATAAAGGACTAAAGTGAAATATCCACAAAGGAGGGGATAAGGATGAGGAGCACTATAAATACAACCCTAGATCTGAGTTGTAAGGGCTGCCAAAACCCTAATTTTCGTCACCCTCCTCCCACCCCTCGGTATACGGCCGATTTCTTTCAAAACCCTAGGTATTACGTGCTAAAACTTCAAGCAAAGGTATATACTACATCAACGGGTGCTGGATCGTTGTCTTGGGTGCGATTACATTAGAGGAGTTCTACTTTGGGCTCTCGTCATCCTAACAAGATCAGATCTGAGATCTAAAAGGTATTTCTTGAACCCTCTTAATTTTACAGTTACAAAAGTGTGCATGATTCTGTGATCCTGGTTGAATACGATTTTGATTTCTGTTTCCGCTGCGTTGTTTTTATGCTATCGTATTCCAACAATATATATATAGGGAGAGGTTCAAACGAGGACAATTAAAAGGTTGAGAACGCGAGGACAATTCAGGACCAATCATTTCACAAGGGTGTAATAGTAATCTTAGTATATCTATATTAGTAAATAAAATCAAGATAATTATAAATTACCTAAAATAATGGGATTGGTTATAATTATTTCCTTGAATATAGCTTTTTGAATTTTCGTGGGGGTTTTTTTTTTTGAATTTTCGTTACTGAATTTAATGAGTTTTTTTTTTTTTGCTTTTTTTTTTTGAATTTTCGTCACTGAATTTAATGTATAACTAGTCGACATTGGAAATGAAGTAAAATTCATCAACAAATATTCGTAGAGGGATATGTAACATGATAAATTCGATGTAATTCATTAATAAATATACGTAAATAACATTGACAATGAAGTAAAATTCATCAACGAATACAATGTCACAATTAGGTATTTTCTTATAATTTTAAACGAATACAACACAACACGGAGAAAATGGCCTCGATCATCTTCTAGGCTTGCTTGTGTTTCCTCCTTCTTGTACGTATGTCATTTTTGTGCAATTTGGAAATTTTGAAAACTGAGTTCCTAATGAAGCTCAACCTGATACAATTTACACATAATTATCAGTGAATACAGATAATCATCAATGAATACATATAAAACAAAAAGAATACACATAATCATCAATGAATACAGATAATCATCAATGAATACAGATAATCATAAATGAATACAGTTGAATACACATAAAATATAAAGAATAAACATAATTATCAATGAATAACATGCATAATCATCAATGAATAACACACATAATCATCAATGAATACAATTGAATACACATTGCTATTTTCTTATAATCATAAATTAATACAACACAAAATAAAATGTCCCCGATCATCTTCTAGGTCTGTACATTTAAATCACAAATGAATATAATGATTAACTAGTAATCTAATTATTCATCAATGAATACGAACTCAAAAAATAGAAATCAACAACTAATGAATGCAAAATCAACTGGTTATCTGATTATTCATCAATTAATACGACCTCATAAATGATTATCTAGCAATCTGATTATTCATCAATAAATACGACCTCAAAAAATAGAAATCAACAACTAATGAATACCACACATAATCATCAATGAATACAGTTGAATACATATAAAACATAAAGAACACACATAATCACCAATGAATAACATACGTAATCATCAATGAATACAATGATTAACTGGTAATCTGATTATTCATCAATGAATACGACCTCAAAGAAATAGAAATCAACAACTACTGAATGCAAAATCAACAAGTAATCTGATTATTCATCAATGAATATGATCACATCAATGATTACAATGATTAACTTGTAATCTGATTATTAATCAATGAATACAATGATTAACTGGTAATCTGATTATTCATCAATGAATACGACATCAAAAAATAAAAACCAACATCTAGTGAAAATCATATAATCATTAATTCATATATTCTTCAATATGAAAATCAAAACTACATAACAAAGAAAATAATTTTTCGTCCAAAAAATAATTCTGGAAATTGAATTAACGCTATCTAGTTCAGAATTAATTAATATTATTCTACATTAGCAAAATCAAAACTACATAACAATGAATATTCATGTTGATGTTAATAATTGGACAATAAATTATAACCGAAGGAATTTTGCCGATCTAAAAAATTGTTATTTAGTTTGGAACAAATTAAATAACTTTTTTATGTTTATTGATTCTTTTGTTCCGGCGAAGCTTGTCTTTTATAGAATCAAAAACAATAACTTTAGAATAGCTTGGCAAATACCAATCAAATATCAGACAACTAGTGCATTTATACCTGTGTAGTCTTGAAAAATCAACCAATGGCGGTGGATGAAATTGCTTAACTATGGGTTGTTTTAGTCGGGTCTCGTGGTGGGTTGGCTGCTCCAAGCCGATGTATTCATTTGGGAACCGGAAGAATGTCTCCGACTGAGCGTTTCCGGCATCTGATTCCCACGGTTGGGCATTTCCGACATCTGATTAATATACGGCTAGGTCTTGAAAATGTAAATATAGAGAGAGAAAGAAGGGAGGGAGAGAATTCAAAATTAAAAAACGAAAATTGATGATACCTATAATACCCTTACTAGATTAAATAAATAAACAAAATACCTATAATACCCTTACTAGATTTTTATAATTGCATAATGATACCTTTAAATTTCAATATTTACATAAACGGCACAATCATATTAACCATTGATGGATGACGTATAATTAATGAGTTACAAATTGTCAACTCTTATGTCAAATTATGTGTAAGATTTCACTTATTATGTTTAATGAAATTTCTAGTATAAATACCACAATTGTAAAGATAAAAGTTACACCAATTTGAATGCAATCTTCTAAGTATTCAAACTCTGTCAAACTCTTCTTCATTCTCATCATAAAGTTTTAGTTTAGCTTTATTAATCTAGTTTTAATTACGTTTAATTTATAAGTATATATATATATATATATATATATATATATATATATATATATATATATATATATATATATATATATATATATATATATAATAGTTGTAAGATTCGTGTGTTACACGAGATGATGCAAAAAAATTGTTAAATAAAAAGATCTAAACATTAATAATTTTACATAAGAAATTTTCGACAAGATATGACGAAATTGTTAGATATATACGTCATTAAATTAAACAGTAAAACATAATTGTTGATAAACTTTGAATAATTATAAAAAATCATAAATTTTGAAAGACTTATTTAAATACAACATTTGTTGTTTTGTTGCTAACTTTACTGTTGTTGTCTAAAATCAACATTTTTAATCTCATATCTACTTTTAACTCTCGATGATGCAACATACAACTGGCCATGTGTGAAGTTGTCGTCTTAGAAACAAACCAACATTTGATAGTGACTGTCCTTGACTCTTATTTATTGTCATTGTAAAACATATTGTCAATGGAAATTGTCTTCTTTGAAATTTGGAAGGAATCCTTTTATCTGAAGGCATTAAAGACATTCTTGGAATAAATGTACGATTTTCAATATTATTTCCAGATATAATCTATACTTATATAACATGAGGACACTTAAAATGTTGAGAATACGATGACAAATCTGAGCCAATCATTTTATAATGACATAAATGGAATTTTTAATACATCTAAACGAGGATAATCAAGATAATTAACTAATTCCTAAAATAGTGGGATGTAATCTAATTAAATGATTATTTTCCTAATTTTCGGAATATATAAATTCCATTTTTTTAATTATCAAAAATTAAGAAAAATATCATTTAAGATGATTTTTTTATTTTTTATCCATTAATCGTGATATGTATAATCATAAATGAATAAAAACATAATTTTAATCAGAAATGAATACAACTGTAATCATAAATGAAAAAAAAAACAATTTAGATAAAAAAAATATAATACTTCATAAATGTATATACATCTATTTATAAATGAATAACACAACAAAGAAAAAAATGAAATGTCATAATTAGGTAATTTTTATAATCGTAGATGAATACAATCCAACACAAAGAAAATGCCCCCAATCATAAATGTATATACATCTATTTATAGGATGATTATTAGTAAATTGTTATTTCCTTATTTATATCCTATTTTGGTGGGATTATTATTAAATATTTAATTTTCTTAATTTAAAATTTCTAAACATGCATTAATTTTAAATAATTACAAAACTTATCTAAAAAATTGCATTGATTTTTAATATTATAATTGTTATTTAATAGAATTGTATTTGCGATAACCTATGTTTGTATTCTTGATTTTTTTAAAAGTTAACAATTTTATATGATTTTTATTCTTTAAAATTAATATATTATAAGCATTCATTTTTTATGATTTACAAATTTCACAAGAATACATATAAATTAGAATAATGGAACTATACACATATAAAAAAAATCCTATTCTTACAGAATAATATACATTTTTACTTAAATACACATTCATCCACATTGTAACAGAATAATAGATTGTTACATTCTTATGTTCATACATGTTCAAGAAACTCATTTATGTATTCGGTTTGATTTCCATATCAAATAATGTATATCTACAAAGCGTACTTGAATGGATTTCCAACTTTAAAGATGAACAAAAAGGCCTTTTCGTGCTGATTAATGAGTTGCAAACCTAGTTAGATCGAACTAGGTGAGAATTCGAAGACCGAAAACTAAAAGATGGGAATCAAAAATCACAAATTCAAGTTAGAACGATTAAGCATTTGAAAATCAGAAAGATATAAAGCATCTGTGGTGTTTGTTTATGTGACGTTGAATAATACTGATGCAGAACCATTATTTAATACATATTGATTTTGGATTTTACTTACGTTACATCATGTTTGTTTAGAGTCGATTCGCTTGAGGTAAAGAATATGAAGATGGAGAACAAAAATAAAAATAGCAATCCTTTGTAACTTAAGATTTAATATCAAAAATGGCAAATATTCAAATGATTATTCTAGTATTTAAAGGGCGAAAAGGGATAACAAAATAAAAAAAGCAAATCTTCAAATGATCTTTTGATTTCCAATACCCCTAATTTTTTGGGATTTCAAGATATGGAAAAGGGAACATTGTTGGTGGTTGGGTTCGATTTCAAGGAGAGATTTTCTGGTTTTGGAAGATATATAATGGTAATGATTGTGTGAGATTGGCGGTGGTGGTGGTGGGTGGTGGATGGTGGTGGTGATGGGAAGTGAGAAGTGGAATATGAATATATGATGAGTCCAAAACCATGAAGATGATGAATATTTATAGAACTTTATGCTCTTGGAGATGATAATTGGCTTTGTAATAATAATAATAATAATAATAATAATAATAATAATAATAATAATAATAATAATAATAATACTTTTAATATTTATAAAATATATAATTAAATAGAAAACAATATGTGGATGCCATGTTAGCATTACAAGCACTTCATGTGAGTTCTAATGAACAAAATGTCACATGACATGCGATATCACCGTTGTAACTGAATATTCGCTTCTCCCTTCTCATAGTGGTTTTTTTATAAGTAAAATGAAAGTTTAAGGGATTAAAATATCAAAATAAAAAATCAATGACCAAATAAGTTCAAATTCTAGAGTTTGGTGCATAAGAGTGACATTAACCCTCAAAGAATAGGCAACGTTTCTTGGGGAAAAGTGGGTCCATGTATTAGTTGGAAATCTAACGCTCCCTCACGTGCCGATTTCCAAATTTTCCCATTTTTTGAATTTGAGATTTTGGATGATTGGATCACAACCTATTATGAACCAAAACTTGTTAAGTTGTTATGAGCTAAACCCTGTGTAAAAAAACTTGATCTGTTTGAAAATGATGACTCAAAGTGAGATAATTCAAAAGGTTATGATTTATAATATATTTAGAATGATATAATTCAAACAATATAACTATTTGATGTTTATAGAAATAATCTAATTAAAAACCATATTATGAAACAAAACTTGTTATGATCTAAAACTTGTTATGAACCAAAACTTTTTTCTGAGAGAAAACATATCTGAAAAACTTGACATGATTCAAAATAATATAATTAAAAATGATATGACTGGAAATGATACGATTCAAAATGATATGAAAAAAATGATTCAATTAAAAATGATATGATTCAGAGCATATAGCCATTTGCTAAAGTGCTTCAATCCCAAAGACTGTAAAAATTAATGATATGATCAAATTCAAAAAGTTATATGATCAATGATCTAATACTGTAAATTAATCAACACAATGATCTAGTTTAAACATTTTATGATCCAAATATGTTATCATTTAATTGTACAAATAAGGTGAGAAACAAACTGGTGATATAATTCAATCACAAAGAGTATAAAGAGTCAACGATATGATTTAATTCCATCATTTATGATTCAAACGTGTTTTGATCAAGAATATCGCAATGCTCCAATTCTGGATATCTTATTGGGAATTATACTTTTAGTAAAAAGAACACAAATTTGGAAATTTACTAACACCTAAATGAACAAATGACATAAAAGACTATAGGTTTGCAAGAAATTCCAGATGAATATATCAAGGCATACAAAGTTAAGGAAATTCCAAAGCACTATATGTGTGAATCCTAACTAAGGAAAAATCCACCATAGGAAGAAATGGAAGGGAATCACTATTTCATTTTAATCTACAATCTATCTTAACCAAAATCCATAAAACCTAAATGTAAGACCCTAATCCCGAAAAGCTCAAATTTAATGTTTAAAAGAATCAAGTTTTGGTGACTTGGTGGAGTGAAGACTTAGCGACGCTAACAGGGAGGTTAGCAACGCTATTGTGATGCTTAGCGGAGCTATGTGTGTGACACCCCATTTCTACTGTTTGCAAATACTATGGTTTTTCGTATAAATACATGAATACAAAAATATAGTTTATCAAAAACCGTTCATTTACATGTTTAAAATCAGTGGGTGTTACAAATCTATACCAAAACTAACCATAGTAAGCAAGAAAGGATTAGACCTTGGATCCATATTAGGAGCTATCTCGAGCCCCACTCCAGCTAAACTTCATCCAATTATAGTATATCATTGTAACCTGGAATACATGGCAAAACATAAAATACGTAAGACAATAATGTCTCGTGAGTTACATGAGTTTTTAGACTCAGCATTTAACTTCTTTTCCCAAACTTTTTATAAAACTTTTAACATAAAACATCTTTCAAAGTTTTATAGTAGTAACATACCAAAAGTCCTTATTTTTCCAAAATCATTATATAATATACTTTACATAAATAACATCTTTCAAAACTTTATAGTAACAACTGTTGGAAATCATGGTTCATGTAGTTAGTTTCAAAAACAAGAGTTTGCAACGGAAGCATAAAATCATGAACACAAATTCCATTTTCAAGAGGATCATGCTACATGCATGTAGAGATAAGATGAAGAACAAACATAGATTAAGTTCAAGATCATAACCTTTGTTCTTGGGTTTGGTTTGGATGATTTTGATAGCTAGGAATCAAATTAGAATCCCTCTATAGTTGATCCACCACAAGCTTGAACACCCTTGAATGCTAGTTCCACAACTTGCAAGTTATAACTCCTTTTCTTATGAAACCAAAAACCAATTTTCTTAGGCACTTAAGGAGAGTTATTTTGCTGATTTTAAGAAAGAAAAATGATCACTAAACCCTCTCAAAACCGTCCACAATATAACCCACCAAGAGAAAAGAAAAGCACATGCAACTAGCTTAAAAGAAAGATCCATTTGATTTCTATAATCAAAAGCTAGAAGACACAAGGCATCTTCCTTTTCTTTTAAGTTCTTAATGCATTCTTTTCCTTCCAATATGGCTAGTTATATGATGACTAATGAAGTGCTAGTGGGTTGTTATTATTTATAAAACTTAGATAATTATAAGTTTATAAATAATACATCTTCTCATTTCTTTAATGGCATAACATTTAACCCATAATCAAATATATAAATAAACCATCTAAATATACAATCTTAATTGTATAATTATATATATATACATATATATATATATATATATATATATATATATATATATATATATATATATAACAATATATATATATATATTATTTAATTTACTAATTAAATTAAATAAAAGGCTTACTTATAAATCAATTAAATCGTTTAACAATTTAAACAATTTAATTGTTACTTAATTAATTCATCACATATGAATTACTAATCAACCTTTAATTTTGTAGTTATTATTATTTACCTCAAATAATAATAACCTACAAGATTAAATTGCAAGTTTAGTATCATTTGATGTTAAATCAAATTTAACGTTCTAAATGATCAATTGGTGTCAAACTTGTTGTTGGTGTGACCCTATAGGATCATGTATTATTAGTAATATCATTTTATGATCATCCTTGGGCATATAGAACTAACAATAACATACTATAATTATTTACTTCTCAAAATCATCTCGTAATATACTTTGCAAAAATAACAACTTTCTTACTTTCTTTGACTGGATTTAAAAGCTTGTTGGATTTTTATACTTAGGGCATTAATCACTATAAGTGATACCCCAAGTCTCTACAGCTATAAAGAACGGATCAATCCTCACCATAGAAGTGCTTAGGCAATCTACTTTGTGATGGAGATTTTACCCCAGTAGACCCCTTACCTAACCCGGGTAGGTGGAACATAGTTCCCTTACTAACGCTGCTTGCTACAAATACCAGTCATATATAAAAACTTTCTGCTTACTTGAGTATTACTCACATACATACAAATAGTGGCTAAGTGCCAAACTTCATCATTTTCTATCTTTATGGCTAAATGCCAAATTTATAACTTTCATCACATTTGTAAAATATGTTTTTATAACATTCTAAGCTTTATACCAAATCATATTTTCCAACATCTTATGGCTATATGTCATTCATACTTGAAAACATATACAATTTGTAACCAAAACATACTTCTTAAACATCTTGTGGTTATATGACATTCATACTTGAAAACATATATAACTTGTAATCAAAATATACTTTCATATAATTGGTTCATAGACCAACATACTTTTACTTAATTAAACTTGTAGTTCAAAACATAACTTCAAATATAGCATTATACTTTCACAATAATTTAGAAATAATACTCTTGCATATAATTCCACATATAGAAATTTTATAAGAAATCTTGAAAATACTTACTTGCCATGTACCCCAGAATGGGTAAAAATACTGCATGTACTCATCTCAAGTCGGCAAATGTAGAAATCCGTGCGGCAACTCCGCAAATCCAACCAAGCTTAAAACCGCACACCTTATACTCCTATAAGGTATATTAAGTTAATTATTACCAAATACACTAATTAACGTTACTATAAATAGATACTTATAGTGTTGTTTATAGTTTAAATGTTTATAACTTTCGACATGCACCGTGTCTCGACATATACCCCCACCCCCCTTTTATTCACTTTTACTTAACAAATAAGTTATTATATGATTCAATTAATTTTAAGTAAACCCAAACCCACACCATGACACCCAAAACCAAAACCTAAGACGATTATCACAAAAGAAGAAACCAACAGCAAGGCTGATTTCTGGACCCTCAACAAGATTTGAAATATTACGCCAAGGAAAGATTAAAAATAAAATCCAATAAAAATCATGGGTAAACTAGACTCAAGGAAAATGTCACAGGGCCTGACCTCATGTCATTTTCACCTTTCAAGAATAAATGAAAAATCTCCAAAGTTGACTGATGTAATCAGTACACCTACTGAACCACACCTTAAAGAAATAATAATCGCTCAAAATGGGTTAAGAACTGAATTCTAAAATTTGGTGAGGACAAACTAGACTTCAACAGGGAACTAAGGCAACCGACCTTGCCCCAAAACCATTTTTGTACATTTAATAAAAAATTTCTTAAGACAGGGTACCAAATTTGAAAGAACTTAGACCACTCAGTGAATATGGAAATATTCACCTAACCTAGCATACAAATTGGGCCAAGGCCTTTTGGATGAAGAAACTACACACCTAGACCTTCTAGAAATGTATAGTTCACCCCAAATGGCCAAACACACGATTTTATACGAATTTTCCAAAAACAGGCCAAAATAGTGAAAAATACGAAAATGACATTAGGGTCTAGGGTTTCAACCCCTAAACCCATTAAGACACGGGTTAAGACCTCTAGGGTCTGAATTAGGTCCCAAAACACATCAAAATCAGAATACTTGGACCATTTGAGTCATCCACCACTTTAACAACATCAAAATCATAGAAGTTCCAAAGAACATCAAGATAGAATTTAAGAACAAACAAGAACTTCCAATCATGAGATAGAGACTAGAGGCAATAACATGTAGACTTCAAGATCAGCAAGAAAAGGCCTTAGAACACACCAATCTTATCTCGGTGGAAGCATGGTGCTAGTGATGGCGGTTCTCAGCTCAAGACAAGAAGCAATAATCGTAATACCTTAGATCCTAATTGCTTGGAGTTCACGTACCTCAACTACTCCGTTTCTTCTTTTCTGTCCTGCAATCTGAATCTCGTAGCCATGAAAATTTCCCGCTGCTCTCTTCTCTCCCTCGGCTCCCTCTTGATTTCTCGACAAAGAAAAACAACACGACACAAAAGGGAAAGAAAATCTATAACTCTAGAATGAAACATGTACCTCCTCCTTCTAGCTCTTTACTAGCACACGTCCCTTGTTCCACACCACAACCCAAGGTGAACAAGCTTCTTCCTTGGATACAATTTGGCAGCAAAACATAACAGCAAGAGGAGCGTATGAAGAAAGAAAAAATAATAATAATAATAAAAGAAAATCATGGCTTGGAGGTGAATCACGAGGGGTAAAGTTTCCTTTTAATTTATGATCTTAAAAAAAACATGAGCTAGAAAACAAGGTTGCAAAAGCAATTAGGAAAAGTCCAATTGGGAAAAGTCTTGATTGGTCACGTTTAAGACTTTCCAATTTCCATTGCAAGTTTGAAAGAGTTCCAACTTTAGACCCTACACTTTCCTATTTAATTTTCTATCCACCCCAAACTCAATTATCTAACTTAACAAATTATACTCTTGACATTTAACCCCCCCCCCCCTCCGCCTTCATATATAATTTAACTTTAGGATTATTATTCTTAAAATTTATATTATTAATTATTATTCGTAATAATCGGGATTCAAATCTATAAATCGTTTTCTAGTTAAATTTAATCTCTTTTCCTATTTAAAAATATGAAAGTAGATTAATCGACGTTACATGTAGTTACTACACCTAAAAAAAAGAGTGTTACAATGTGGGTTATTAGCGACATTATGTTGGTCGTGGTCGTGGGATGGCACGGTCTCTAGATAACGACGTCATCTGCGCTGTTTGGGCCAAAAACCTAGATTTCAGGATTTGGGCCATATTTAGGGGCACCAAACCCTAGGTGGCCGTCATTTGTCATCCTTCTGCTCCTAAAAAAATCCCAAGCTTCTCTCTAGCCTCCTTGGGGTGGTTTGGTGTTCTTACCTATTTTAGAATATTTCTTGGAATATAGAAGGTGCATGGTGCTGCTAGAGGTTATTCTTCAAGGTTGAGTCATCAAGATCTGTATTTCTGGACTTTGGTGAGTTTAAAGTTTCTTCCTTTTTGTGTTCTTAAAGTTGATCTAGTGTTTCTGATGATGGAAATGGATATTTGGTCCCTTTGTGGCTTGGTCCTTGGAATTTGTTAGGAAAGTTCTAACATTTATGTTTATTATAGAATTTCTAAAGCCATTAACTCAGAATAAAGAGTGAGCCAAGCTCTATTGGGTTGCATGGGTGCTTGGTTAGTTTGTGAGATTTTAGACCTAGGTTTTGAGTTTTGGGCATGTATGATCGTAAAGGTGGTAACTTTATGTGTCAATGGTCATTTTGGGTAAGTTCTAGAAGGACTTGACCCCCTGTCTAAATGGATTAAGAGCTTAATAGAGTTTGGGACTATTCATGGTTAACGATGCTATCTTGGGAAGATAGTGACGCTAACTTCCTGTTGACTGTTGACTTTGACTTTCATTTTGACCTTGACTGTTGACTTTTTGACAAGTTTGACTTTTGGTCAAACTTAAGGGTTAGGGGTACCGGTCTTGGAGATTTATCCTATTTGGGTTTAGGAAGTTCTAAGTAAAGTTTATCCTTATTAGGAGGTTCGTGTTGTTGGGATCTGAGGACACGCGCGTGGAGTGCTGTCTAGCTTGGCGTATCAGGTGAGTCTTCTCACTATACTATAGGTGAAGTTGCATGCGTAGGTAGCTAGCCTTAATTAATGTGTGTAGTAATGGGTGTTAGCTGGGCGTGCCTTACGTTATTTGACTGTATGATTGGTAATAGGAACCCAATGGGTTAGGCTGTATGCTTAGACTCTTATGTTTGTATGTGATAGTCGTTGGATTCGTTCTGGCGACTAAAGAATGATTGATCGATTCGAGGGTTGATGCATGATAAAGGACGATGCATGACCGGTCGTACTTGGGCACCCGAAGATCAAATAATGAGTTGATTCGGTGACGGACAGAACGGGGCAAGCTCATGAGTTCTCAGCCGAGGCGGATCGGGGTGAGCCTGAGAGCCAGGTTGTTCAGGGCAAGCTCGGAGACCTTTTGTGATTGTGTTCTATGTGTTGGATCGTGTGGTATTTTTGGGAAACTCACAAAGCTTTGTGCTTACTCTTTCAACCTAACTGTTTTTCAGATAATATCTAGCTTGAGCTTGGAGCACGGCGCGACTGTACCGCATCTGGGATTTTGGTATTCAAGTCTTCCGCTGGATAATGCTTGTAACTATTTTGTTAAACCCGGTTTTATATGTTTTTAAATATTGGATTTGAATTGAATGATTTCTATTTTCCAACCCGTTTTATGTATTTGAATCGTTTTTAAAACAAAAAATTTATTGCGGAATTTGGGACGTTATACTATATATTATCCATTTTTCATCGCTACATTGTTAATAACATATTAATTATTTAATTAGGTTATCATCACATATGTTCCACTCCGACTACACGTGTACTTGATTGTCAATCATGTTTGGTAAATAGATGATATAGTAAAAAAAAATCATTCAAGTATGCCTGCTTACCGACAAGATGATGCATGTGTGAAGTTGTTTATAATGTTAAAAAAAATGAGACATGAGCTTCATAATGGTTCATTTAAAATGCATCAGTAACTAATACATCTAAAATTCCTATGTATATACAATGTAAACTTATGTGTGTAATTAAATAGGGCCTTACTTTGCTTTGATGTCATGAAATTATTTGTTTACGTGATGATCTATAATCAAACAACGACTTCAACATATATGGAAAATGCTCTTATTGTTATCCACAAATTTATTAGGAATTTCGAAATGAAATTTTATTGAGGTAGTCCATCAAAAACATGAGATCCATTCCAAAACACCCCAAACATTAGATACGTGATAACACCTACCATTACCATGTATAAGACACTCATATATAATTCATTTGCCAAATAAATTAGAATCGATTTTTCAATGTCGTCAACAACTACTATGTCGAAATTACCATGTACATACATTTATCGTTACCTTGTACACGCCATTATTGCTCCTTAAATTCTCCTATCACCCACAAATATATGTGGTTTTTTTCCATTGGATTGATTTTTAAGGGTAAAGATACATGTTTCAAGAAGGAAGGAAAGAAGGGTATAATGTTTATTACACATGAAGCACCGTGCTCATAAATTGAATTTTTTTTTTTCCGATTCGTGATTTTGAACAAGAAACATTATGCTGGAAGAAGAGAATAAGGCAATGTATGATGCAAGAAGTGTATCAAGGAAGAAGGAAGAAACAAATGATATTGCTGGATCTAGTGTGTAAGATACAAACTATTTACCATACTGTCTATTATATGTGAACATATGGGAAATACAAATAACATTAATTTATGTAAAATAAATAATATATTTATCATTTACCAATCAAAATAAATAAATAAATAAATAGTTATTTTATTGTTTATTAAATAAATCAAAATAAATAAAATGATTAATTAATTAATTAATTAAAATACTTTATTTAATATAGCCAATTAAATAACCAAAAGTAATTAATTAAACGATTTAAGGCTATTTAACTAATGGCTTGCAAGTTTTCCTTACAGCTCAACCAATAATACGAGTATAAAATGATACTCCCTCCGTCCCAAAATAATAGTCCATGTTTTCTTTTTAGTTTGTCCCAAAATGTTAGTCCACTTCTAAATATAAATGACATCTTTACCAAAATACCCCTAACTGTAATTGTAACAGCCAACACATCTAGTGTTGGCATTAAATGCAAAGAAAGGGTAAAACAGTCATTTTGTGGGAAAAAGTAAGATGCATTTAATGTTTTCTTAATCTGTGTGTTTTTTGTCTGTGGACTATCATTTTAGGACGGAGGGAGTAGTAGGTTAGGGATTTCACAACTATGACCCAGCAAACTCTAACTGCTCTATCCTTTGCTCTCCCTCGTTAGTGATGTGTCTCCCTTCCCCTATTTGGTTCGTTGATCAAGGCAAGGAAGACTTTGCTTTGTTGGTTGGTGTCTAACAACTATTCACATTGTACATTTGTGGATACCAATGGAGGCTACATGTTTTGATTATATTTTACATCAGATGAACCATTGACAATTTGATGTAAGAGTTTTAAACATCCTAAAATGTGTGTTTGGTTGATCATAGTTGATCTAATTAGATCCATTATTGAAAATAAAAATTTGAACTATTATTTCTGTTATGCATTAGATTCCTTAAAACTATTTTTGAATCCTAATATCCTAATAGTGGTACCAGAGTCGATTATGAATATTCTGATGATCTTTTGACTTGTTTTGATTGCTCAGGTTCATCGGAATTTTTGATGTTCATTGCAATGATCAAAATATTTTACTTATAAATATTTGGATATTTAGAGCTTTTAATGGTTTGCATGAAAATTTCTTTTGCTTACAGGTAATATTATTTTTATAAAAGACATAATTGATCCAATTAGATTCGTAATTAGGAATAAAATTCGAATCTATTATTTCTGATATGCATTGGATTCCTTAAAACTGTTTTTGAATCTCATTATTCTCAACACTGATATTAGAGTCGTCTGTGTTGAATGTGGTTGTATATATTAATTAAGTTGCAATTGGTTTGACCATTTTTTAGGCTTTTGTATTATTGTAATTGATAATGGTTTTTAGTTTTTCGATGTATACATTTTCTTTTTATTAAATATAACGTTAAGAAATATTAAGCATAGGAAAAATGTAAAAGACAACAAGTCCTATCGGCCCCAAAATAAGCAAACCAGGCTGAGCCCACCGGTAGTAGCCCAACGTTATGGTAGTCTCGGCCCAGCTTCCAGTAGCCTAACTCCCGATCTATTTCCAACGACAGCCCACTAGACCGCGACCTAGTATTGGCAGAAGTAGTATTGCTACCCTCATGGTGGCAGCAGAGAGAGTCGACGACAACGGCGGTGGTGTCCGTGACAGAAAGTTATAACTATGATAATAGATGTCAAAAAAACTGATTTCAAAGTATCAAGACTATGGGAATATTGATTGGCATTGCTCCATGTTATGATTATTGGATAAATCTTGTGTATACATTAGTTTAAGAACCAATATAGAATCCATATCTGGTTTCGGATAGGCCTGGATCCGAAAATCAGATATTTGGTCCGATTTTGTACTACCATATATATTCGTACACTTTTTCCCTTTGATTAAAGCATGGTGAGTTTGCTTCGAAATTTACAACCCATTTATGCTGGAACCAATGGGAGCTCAAAGCCCAGATCCACACACATAACTTGCTTCATTTGGAGGTAAAGGATGAACTGACCACTCATTTTTCACTTTTTAATCCCAAAAAGTTGCTATAATCGTTGTTTCCAACACCACAAAAGTCAAAATTAAAAAGTAATCCCATCTATTTATTTGCCGCTCTAAAAAACTATTATTTATTTTAATTCATATTTGTGAACACATAATTATAAAACGTGTATTATTATTATTATTATTATTATTATTATTATTATTATTATAGCATTAAGTAGTATAAAATATTAATGTAAGTTAAGAAGAGGAAAAGTAATAACAATTCCAAGCATCTGAAATTTTAATGATACTAAATAGAAACATCAAATTAACATGGTTATACCATGTCCAAAAAAAAAAAAAAAAAAAAAAAACAATATTTATATACATGCTCATGGAATTCATAATAATATCCGATGAAAATAAATATATAAGGAACTTATTATCACGACTCTCAAATTTATCGGTGCTATCAAAATAAGTAAGAATGCAACGTCTAAGAAATTTATTGACTCTGCTATTATTAATATGACTATTTTTTGGAACAAATGTATTTTATAGAAAAACACTAACAAGAAACTAAAGAACCAAAACAATTGCATAGGAGGGTTAAAGATCGGGTTTTGAAACCAAAGAACATAACCAATATTAAGGTTAATTATGTTTTCTGGTACAAAACCTAATTATACGAACACACAACTATACTATCACCAATAGCATCTCTTATCGATCTACACACCAAAAAGTAAAGTATATTTTTTAAACCTCTAAATACTCCACTAAGTAGTCACGAAGATTGCATCTAGCACCATGGACGACAAGATTATATTTGTCCACTTCTAAACAAAACAACCTTGGGAATAAACCATTAAAGGCATATTTCCAATCCAAGTCTCATTCCAACACCATTTAAGAAGGGTGGTACTAAAGATACATCCTAGATATATATTTTTAATAAAAGTCAAAGCATTTTCAACCAATCATATTAGATTTTTCCAGAAAACAATGCAATATCAACAAATAGAAAATAATTGACTTTGAATAGGGTTGTATTTTTAGTGAAATAGGGGTGTATTTTTGGCAATTCCCTTTAAGAAGTACGTGTCATTAAAAGTGACTAGACTAGTAGACTACGAATCCTTAGCCCACCATTATCCTTTGAGGCTAGAGCTAAATCTCACATTATGCACGAAATTATCTTCTTGTGACTTTTACCACCCCAAAAAAATCTAACTTGTATAGATAGGAAAAAATTGAGTCTCAAAGGAATCAAATGTGAATATTATAGATCAAATCACATAAAACCATCAAAAATACCATAAAACAACAACATGATAATTATGAGCCAAAACAAAAATATTAATCCAAACAAAAAAGTTATATAATTTCTTATTTGAAAAAGGGTTAGGTTTTTTTCTAAAAGAAGATATCAATTATCTGAAAATTACCGCTTAACCTTCTAAAAGGTAAAAAAAGTTTTGGAAAAAACGATGGTCTTTTCGAAAATAAAAAATAGTTTAAACGGAAAAAATATAAAAATATAATGTATTCTAAGATATTAACCCTAATATTATCATTTATAATAGTTTTATTTATTATATATTTAAATAAAAACTATATTAATAAGAGATATCTATAGTTTCACAATGCATGAATTATTTTTAAATGCATTAACAGAAATACTTGATTTGTTTAAGACGACAGGACAATATAAGTACTTTTGCAATAATAAGAAGACGATAATTGTCATCCAACCTTAATTTTAAAAAAATTATAATGAAAAGGAATTTTATTATTTTTTATTTTTTGTTCATGACCCTAAACATATATTCAAGTCGTTAAATTATTATGAAAGGTTAATCACAAAAAAAATCAAATAAAATGAGTGTATATAACAAAACGATCATTTTACAACGTGTAAATTGTGCAAAATAATAATTGCGTAATGAATTAATTAATTAATTATGTTTTGCTTTATGAGTAGGCATCCATTAGAAAACCTTTCAAAAGAAGTATATACACAAATATTTCGATTTTCTTAAATCTCAAGTACAAACCTTCCGAAATATTTCAATTCAAAGCATGCATAAAATATGAGTAATTCTGTACGTATCCATCAGATTATTTTTTATATCTCATTTTGTGTGTTAGTGTGCGTGCGTTTTATTTAATGTACCTCCTGATTTTGTGTATTGGAGATACATATAATAACACCCTAAAATATTTAAAGAAAAACTCAACAATATGGAGAAACTGCAATTATATTTTGGTTTTATTTCCACCATTTCGTAAAATATTAATAGTCTTACAAATTATTTCTGAAATTAAGTTTTAAAGCAAATTTGGAATTGTTGTTGGAAAAATTGTTTTACATATAATCAAATTTAAAAATATAGTCTCGTTATGTGCATCCTTATATTTTAGTACTTCTTGTGATTAGCTTTTAGAAAACATCTCAAATTATTGAATACGATAGAAAGGGTGATGATGTAAAATTTCCTATGTATTAAGGTCCTTTTACATGTCAAACCCCAATCCTTTGGGTTGGGCACATGATTTACAACGTGAACGGATCCATCCAGGATGTGGATGGCTTGGCACCACAAGGAATAAAGAATTATATATATATATATATATATATATATATATATATATATATATATATATATATATATATATATATATATATATATATATATATATATATATATATATATGTGAGAGAGGTTAAAATGAGAAAGATTAAAAGGTTGATAATGTGAGAATGATTCTGGACCAATCATTTTATAGGGATATTATAGTCATTTAATAATATGTTAATTAATTAAAAATCTTAAATAATTATGTTTTCCTATAATCATGGGATTAATTTATTCAGTTTCTATGATTATAGAGATTACGATTCTTGTTACCTAAAGTAAATGAATTAATTGATTTTTTTGTTATTTTATTAAGAGAAGATTAAAAAAATATATTTTTATCATTTCTTTTGTCAAAATTCGAAATTTTAATAGCTTGATCTTCTTTTTCACGGTTTCAATCATGAATGAATAGAAAAAAAATATTTTTATAATTTTAGTGATTTAATTTTGAACAGTTTTTTTTGTAGAGATTATACAAATTTCTGTTATAATCATCAATGAATAAAATATACATAAAAATGAACTTTTTTGAGAATTTTTAAAATTTATATTTGATATGATTGTGTTAATCATGAATGATTCCAAGTAACAATAAATACTAAAATGAATAAAGTACAAAAAAATAAAAATTTAATACAATTGTAATCATAACACAAAGATAAAAAGGAAACAATACATTTGTAACCATTAATGAATAAAAGACAATATAAAAGAAAAAAACTAGTTTAGCTGTAATCACAAATGAATAAAACCAATATAAAAATATTAGATTCATTAGTAATCATTAAAACAATGTTGCAGCCTCGATGATTATTTTTGCTTTGATTTTTCTTGTTGCTGCCATCACACACCAAAGAAATAGGGGCACTCATGTTTATTAATATTATTGGATTCACACCTGCAAAATCAAGTCCAAGCACATTCAAAATAAAAACAACTCATAAATTATAATGTTATGTATATGCATATGACTGATGATTACAAATGATAATAGAAAATAGACGTTACAGTGTTAATCATTAATGATTAACACCACTCATCATCAATGATTTACACTTAGACACTTAATCAAAAAACATACATATATAGTATTAATCTTCAATGATTAATACTTTGTCCCTTAATCAAACAAACATACATATACGATATTAATCATCAATGATATATTAATCTTCAATGATTAATAATTTTTTTGATACAAGTAATAAAGTAATCACAAGTAAATAACTAAATATTCGTGAATTATAAGTATCATCTAATTGTGAATGATTAAACATAAACTTGTAGTATAATACATTTGAGACATTTATTCATTAATGAATATAACATAAAATCAGTAATACATCTTACAACTTCAATCATTAACGAATATAACAAAAAATTACTAATATATCTTCAACGGAGATATTCAAACCCCATGAAAAATATTGCAACTTGGTTGGGGTTTTGCACATATTCATTTTTTTAACGACCACGGTAAGAATTTTCACATATAATTCACACATGCAAAAAAAAAGTCAATGGAGATCTGTGTAGCATTGTTTGCAAAAACCAATCCATAGACGTTTCACGTAACTGAAAAGTTGCTGGTTCAAGAATTCAAGTTTCAAAAATGGTAAATAATCAAACATGATCGACACTTTGAGAATTAGCAATTAAATGAAAAGAAGCCCAATGAATCAACCAACAACCTGTTTGAATTTCATATTGTAATTTAGTTGTTTTTTTTTAATCATCTCTCTTCAGAATTAGAATTGAAATTTTTAAGAACTTACAGAAACAGAGAATTGAGAGTAGCGTTTTTCTCCAGTTTAGAAAAGCTATGAAAACTGAAAAATGGTAAAACGATTTGTCTCCCGCTTGAAATCTGGATCGTAGGTCAACTCCAAACGAAACACAAACTAATTCGCAATCTATTTTTTCGGGTGTAAAGCTGATGATAAGGCAACGATCTTAGCAGCGATCTAGTGCGGGTTTGTGACGGCGTCTGGATGGTGATTGGTGTATATCGAATTAGTGAAGAATATGAAGGTGTGGGTTCAGGACTAAATCAAACTGAGTTTCACGAGCCCATTTTAGGATTATTTGAGGTGGGTCTCAATGCAGCAAAAACAAATTTATGGTGTTCTTACGTCTGATTATGGCAAGTTGATGGTGGTGCAGGAGATGGAGGCGTGAAGATGATTGTTGTGCAATGATCCAGAAGCAGTTGTTGGTAATGTGTGGACTGCAATCCGATTTCTTCCAGGTGGCTGTGGTGTTGGTATATTGAGGCGTAAGCAAGAAGAAGATGTGGGTGTATTTAGGGTTTTTTCTGATCTGAAAGAAAGATGATGAGGCGGCATAATGATTTATGGTATTCGTAGGTTAAGGGGAGAGAGAACGAAAGACTAATCCAAATTAATTTCGGCTAATTTTTAGGAAACAGACTATTTTTATGGAATACGAAAATTGCAATACCCATTATACCCTTCATGTATTTTTTAAATTTACAAATTGGTTCAATTAGTTTTACAATTGACATATATTGCACATTGATCTTAGCCTTAGATTTGACAATTTAGACGGCTGTGATTTCTTCTCACATTCTCAACCTTTTAATCCTTCTCATTTTATCCTACCTATATATATATATATATATATATATATATATATATGTATATATATATATATATATATATATATATATATATATATATATATATATATAGATGTAGGTTCATATGTGGAGACTAATTATTGTGTGAGTGTATGAGCAATTCTGGACCAATCATTTGTAAAGGGCACCATGGTAATTTTGTACAATAATTAATTTAATATATTTTAATTTTATTCCTTAATTTAAGTAAATTGACCAAGTATTCCTAAATTATCTCACTTTCTCTCTCTACCTCTCATCTTATTTACGCTCATCAGTCGAACCCCCCAATTGATACAACCCTACAACGCCGTCTCCCTCCTCCCATCTTTTTTATGTCAATCGCCGTCTCCCTCCTCTCATCTTTGTTAATCACGTTGAATTAATTTGGAATGGTTCCTTTAAATTAGAAAGTCGATTGTTTCTTTAAATCAGAAAGTCGATTGTTTCTGTGTTCGTGATAACAAGAAATAACGTGTTTCAGAGAGGCGAAAACACACACAAGTCGATTTTGTCTGTGTTCGTGATTTTTGCTTGGGAAAATGAATTCGAGAGACAGAAGCGACGAGGATTAGGAGAAACGAAGCAATGGTTGATAATCAGAATCGAGAATATGGTTTTATTCGGTGAATCAGTTACGCTTGATGTGAAAATGGTTCATAATCGGCACAAGAGAGGAGGCACTGTACTTGAGATTGCCAGAGGTGGTTTTGATCTTCATAAGATCGTCAATGTCATTAAAGATCACAGATACAATCAGGTTCTTTTCCCCTTACTTTTTTCTTCCGTTTCTGTCCATTGCTGAATCTTCTGCATCATCAGTTCCCCTTCGATGGAATCAATCCTCAAGGTCTATTTCTTCTTCTCCCCCTGATGGATATGTTGTCACTAAACCGGGAATCACCATCACCAGTGTAAAAGGTGTCTTTGCTACGGGAGATGTTCGCACTTAGTTGTTGCATTCTTTGTGAACTTCTTCTTAACTGAATTCATTTTGGTATAAAATTCTTTAATGTTCGCCGATTTGATTTTTGGTCTTGAAATTAGGATTTCACAAACTGGTGGAGATACATATGAAAAAAGAATTCTTTATAAGCACTCATTCAATCTGCTTACCGATGGATGGCTGTATGGTAGCCGGATCTGAATCCAAGGTTTGAGTTTTACATTCTTTGTGAACTTGTTCTTAACTGAATTCATTTTGGTATAAATTTCGTTAATGTTCGTCGATTTGCCGGCTTGATTTTGTTTGCAAAAGAGTTGCTGTGATGAATTTCAAGGATTGCCGGACTGAATGTGGTGATACAGCAATATTCTTTCAGAATTTGAATATTTAGCGAACAAAATAAGCAATATTCTTTTAGAATGAATGTGGTGATACAGCAATATTCTTTCAGAATTTGAAGACTGAGCTTAAAAAACAAGATCATTAGAATGCATTTTGAAATTGATGGTTTATGATTCATTCTAACAGAATTGTATATTGTAATTTATGTGTATATTGTCATTTATATTAAAGTCTAACTTTCAGAATGTTACTATTCTCTTAGAATGTATTTATCATTATCTCATTCTTGAAAAGTGTATAAGTCGTATTCTTCCAGAATATGATAAATATGTATTAAATCAAAATACCACAAAATTACAAGATAAATAAGAATATATAAGAATGGAAACTAAAATCATGCAAAATAACTAACTCAATTATATCCCAAAATATCTGCAAATTCCAAAATTGACTATAGGGAAAATTTACTAATTTACCCTTACTGATTTTTTTAAATTAAAAATAATTATTTTTTTCAATTAATTACGATCATGCCATTATCATCTTAACAATTCATTTTTTTCATCTAATGGCTGATATTGTCTCACACGATCACACAATACTTGTGTTCCACATTTGATACTAACTCTATATATATATATATATATATATATATATATATATATATATATATATATATATATAATCAGGATCGGGTGAGGACTATTCTTAAAGTGAGCACTTGCGAGGACACTTTAAAAAAATTGAAAAAAAATATAAATAATAAAATGGATCATAGTACTATATCGGAGAAAAAAATATTCAAAAAAAAAGTTTTTGATCATTATTTTTATAATAAAATAATGATCCAAAATAAAAACAGAAAAATTGCATCATTACGTTTTGCAATGATGCAATTTTTTTTTTCAAATTTTTTTTTGATAATGATATAGTACTATTCTCGATTTTATGATTTGTATTTTTTTTATATTTTTTTTTCAATTTTTATAAGGTATCCTCGCAAATCCTCACCGAAAAAAGAGTCCTCACCGGAACCGGACCCTATATATATATATATATATATATATATATATATATATATATATATATATATATATATATATATATATATATATATATATATATATATATATATATATATATATATATGTTCAAATACATTTTCTAAATATTGTGTATTTGATAGGGGCAAATTAGTCTATTTATATAATATAAATATTAATTTAATTAATTAATCAATCTTTCCAAATTAATTGCCTATAACTATGGAACGTAACTTACCAACCCTATTTATCCTCTCCGTCTCTCTTACGTCTTCAATCGGCAGTCGTCTTCCTCCCCTGCCTCATCCACCATTGCCGCCGACTTCCTCCCCTGCTTCATCCACCATTGCCGCCGGCATTACAATAATCGATTCCTAATTATTTCATCAAGGTAAACACCCAAATCCCAAATTAGCGTATCGGAGAACATGGAATAAAAATAATGCACCCACAGCTCAATTCCTCAAAAGCCACCACCGAATTCCAATTATAGGTATGTTTTTTTTTTTATTATCTATTTGATTTTGTATATAACTTTTATCGATTTGTCATTTCGTTTTCACGTTATTATCTAATATGCTTCACGTCATTAGACTAAGACTATGGGGTATGCCGCACGCGGCCCCCCCTGCGTCCTCCACGTAGGCGACGAAGACGCGGCAAACACCGCGCCCCCCGCGTCCTCCAAGGCATGCGTCCCGACGTCGTCGTCTGGCGAACGGATGAAGACGACTTCAATTTCAAAAATGTAACCGTTTGTAGCCGTTGCAAAATAAAAAAAAAATTTAATTTTTTTTTCCATTTTATAAATACATACCACACACATCTACAATTTACACACACATCTACAATTTACACACACACAAACACAAATTTCTCTCTCAAATTTACTAACAATTCAAGATGGAGAACGATCCGAACACCCCTCCGTCAAATCGGAACACGCCCCGCGGCGAATTCAACTACAACTTTTCCACGAATTGCACATTTACGAGTATGCTTACGGGTTCGTCGCAACAACCACAATACCCGTATCCATATCCACCACCGAACCAATTTCAATACCCGCCACAACCTTACCCGTACGCACCCTTCCAACTATCGTTTCTATCACAATCGCCACCGCTTCCATCACCACCGCCACAAGCATCACCCGAAGAGGTCGTGATGGAAACACAAGCCCCCGCGTCTTCCTCCAAAAAGAAAAAGAAAAATAATAGACAAAAGAACAAAACGCGAAACGCGCAAGAGGCGAAGGTTCCGTGGACGACCGACGAAGAGGTTCAAGTGGTTCGATCGTGGCTCGCTATTTCCATGGATTCGCAAAAAGGAAATAGCCAAAGTTCCACATCGTTGTGGGAACGCATTTTAGACCACTACCACGAGGCGATGGGTCGTGGGGTGTACCGAAACAACGACGGTATTAACGGAAAGTGGCGGAAACTTTGTATCGAGTGCACCAAGTTCAACGGCATTTACAACAACTTGGTGAACATGCGACGAAGTGGCGAAAACGAATTCGGGATTTTCACAACGGCTATGGAACAATATGCGCGAGTTGTCGGGAAACCGTTTAAGCATATGCGAAGTTGGGAGTTGATGCGTACCGGTCCTAAATGGCTACTAAATCCCGATTCGCCTCACTCGAGCACGGGTTCCAAACGTGGGAGGACCCCGGATGACGATATTTCGGATGCTCGAGACCCGATCGACCTCGACGACGACACCGAACCACAAACCGAGATGCCTCCGCCTAGACGCCCCATCGGCTGCTACCGAGCGAAAAGAGCAAACCGAGATGCCTCCGGCTCGTCTTCGAAAGACGATTTTGAGGAAAAGGTCGACCAGCTCGTTGAACAATTCTACCGCCACAACGAAATTGCGGAATCGCGGTTGGATTACGTGTTGTTTAGCCGATCCGGGACCGAAGAGGACCTCGAGGCGATCCGATTGATGACGGAACAACGACGCAAGAAATATTTAAATAAGTAGTTTTTTTAAAAAAAATTTAGGAGTTGTCGTTTTTATGTTTTTTTTTTCGTGCAATGTCGTTTTTATTTTTATTTTTATGTAATGTTTTTTATTTAATTTTAAATGTTTGGTTTTAATTAATTTTTAATGTTTAGCTTCGTGAGTTTGATCCCATACCTGACGATTATTTCCGTTACCGACGGCAGCCATTTTTTGAGTGAGAAATAGATGTAAACACAATGAGTTTTAGTGAGAAAGAGATGTGTAGTTTTTTGTGTGTGTTTATGGGTATTTATAGTTGGAAAATGAAAAAAAAAATTAATTTATTTTTGACAAATTAAAAGGAGCCGTTAGGAGGGGGGTTATATTTCAAATCCTTTATAAATCCAGGGACCAAAACTGTAAATGTTGCATCTCTTCCCCGGGCGACGACCGAACCCCATGCGGTGACCATCACCGCAGGTCACACCCCAACTAGGGCGGTGTTCCCGTGCGGTGATGGTGCCCACCTGGACCCCGCCCTCACTTCCTTGCGTGCATATCGTTCAGTCTTAATGGCACATATGAAACTTCGCCGCCTCGCTCAATTAATATGTGTTTTTTGCTCTTGAAAGATTCCAAATAATTTTATTTGAAAGATTCCAAATAATTTTATCCCAAATAATTTTATTCCGAGTCGAGGATGAATTGATTCCTAATTGGTAATCGATTTTTTGTTTGGAAATTG
Organism: Cichorium intybus; assembly: GCA_023525715.1. Taxonomy (NCBI): domain Eukaryota; kingdom Viridiplantae; phylum Streptophyta; class Magnoliopsida; order Asterales; family Asteraceae; genus Cichorium; species Cichorium intybus. The sequence goes on from CM042011.1 coordinate 36,445,559, forward strand.
GATTTCTTTTTGTTTATTAAACTCGAGTTTGAGCATCAAGAATTAAAGAGGATGAACGAATTCCTGATTATGAATCGTTTTTTATATTTGATGCCTTTAATAGTTTTTTTCTTCTGATTTTGAATTGCTTCCTTAGCGATAAACGATGTTTCATGAACTCGTTTTGAACTCTTTTTTTTTTTCTGTTTATATGTCAATTATAGTGTCATATGTTATTGCTTGATTGATTGCAATGAACTCCGAGAGCTTGGAATGAAAATCAAGAATTACATTCTTCAAGAATGCACGTGATTTCAAGGGAAGTTAAATTCTTCAAGAATTCTCGAATTCTTGGAGAATGGACGTGAAAAACAAGAAGTAAATATGCATTCTTGGAGAATGAACGTGAAAAACAAGAAGTAAAGATGCATTCTTAGAAAATGAACGTGTAATCACAACAAAGTGTGAGCAGTTCAATTTTTTTAGGTTGCATTCTCCAAGAATGTACATTATCCAAGAATGTTGTATATGTTACATTCTCCAAGAATGTACATGTTACATTCAAAGTGTGAGCAGTTCAATTTTTTTTATCGTAAGTCATTCTTTGAGAATAATCATGTAATCACATGTTCAATAGTCATGTATTAGAAGTTCAATTGTTTGGAATGTGTATTTTTGTTTTGGATTTTGGGATGTGCGACAATTACATTATAATAAATGTGAAATCGTTTTTGAGTAGTGTCAATTTTGTTGTATGTCGAACCCCATTATTTGAGAATGTGTATTAGTTTTTATTGGTTTGTGTTTTGATATCACATTCTCTAATAATGTATATGAGGGCTTTATGCGTATTTGACATAAGCATGGTCATTCTACGATAATGGTACGTTTTTTGTCACAAGTAAATCCATTCTCTGAGAATGGTTCAAGGTATCTGATGTATTCTCAAAAAATTCGAAAGTATTGTAAATAACTTAAAAACCCACAAACTATTCTTTGAGAATTCGAAGGAATTCGAAGGTACTGTAATTTTCAGTTTTTAATTTGCAGTTTTTATTCACGTAATCCCCCAAAATTAGGAGATAAATTGGATATTTACTTTTTTAAATATTTATTAATAGACTAAAATACCATTTATAAGGGTTTAATTGCAAAATCTGATTAATTAATTGTTATAATTTTACAATTAGGCAATTGAATCTAAGACCGTTGATTATTTCAATCGGACGCTCCATATATATATATATATATATATATATATATATATATATATATATATATATATATATATATATATATATATATTAGGTTACAACATGTGTACTACACGGATCGAATAAAAAAATTGAAATAGTTAGTGATAAGTATTAACCAAATACAAAATGATACTTTTAGATAAAATATGATTGAAATTACAAAAATTTAAGTAAATTAAGAAGGTAAAGCAATAATATTGAAAATAAAAAATATGGAATTATAATTCATGACTCTGAAAAGACTTATTTGTATACACTATTTTAATATTCTACTAGTAAATTTACCATCTTCATCTAAAATTAATAAATTAAATCGTTCTATACTTTTAACTTGGGATAATTCAACATACAAGTGCCTCTGCTTGAAAACTGGTCGCCGGAAAAACAAACCAATACTGGAACACCAAAAGAAAAGAGAAGGCCCTTCTAGTAAGCAACCTAAATCATCGTCTTGTCTTTTTTTTTTTTTATTATCTAGACAAAAAATAAATGTAAATTCAAAAACTATCTCAATCAACTCATTAACTATCTGACTCAATGGCTTGGCTCCGAGTTCCTTAAGTTATTCAAAAGCATCTTTCTCCTTCAACACATCTTCCTCCCATATCTTAGCTTCTTTAGTAGTGGACTTAGCAGTTCTTTTTGCAAGGCCTGTTTCTTTTATAGTAGACAAAATCCGCTTATAATACCTCGGGGATACCTTGATGAATTTAGGCAAAATATTGTCAAAGTTAGTCAATAAAAAAGAGCATATTTTATTTTCATTTATTTATTTGTTATACTAATAATAAAGATATTGAATGAGAATTATGATAATTGTTAGAGTAAATTACACTTTTGGTCCCTGTGGTTGTCACAATTATATAGGGCTGGCAATTCTAACCCGAACCTGCTAACCCACCCGAACCCAACCCAATAATTTGCAGGTTGGGTTTATATTCTCAACCCGTTTAATTAAATGGGTTGACTCATGTAACCCGTTTAATTAAATAGGTTGGATTAGGGTTGAAAATCCCAACCTGATTTCAACCCGTCAACCCGTTTATATATATATATATATATATATATATATATATATATATATATATATATATATATATATATATATATATATATATATATATATATATATGAATTATTTTTATATTAGGTAATTAAGTTGCATTAGAATCTGCCTTCAGCACAGGTGGTAGGGTACTTGATGCTTATAGAAGCTTTTTGACACCCTCTATAGTTGAAACTATTATTTGTTTAAGAGATTGGGTATTTGGAGAAGGTTAGCTTTAACTTCTTACATGACGGAGAAGATGGATGATCAAGATGACAATCATACCAAAAGTGGAAGTCGTGGACGAGTTGGTGAAAGTGAAAGTCAAGTTACATAAAATTTTGATATTAATTCGTGTTTGAATTACGACTTTATAATTTTTATGGCTGTAAGCACTTGGTTTGAGGTTTGTTATGAACTTGGTGTATGGTTACTTATGGATTTATAAATTACAATTTTTAACTTTTAAGAGGTAATTTTGGAAATTTTAAATAGGTCAACCCAGGTTTAACCCATTTATTAAACAGGTTGGGTTGAAAAAACACTAAACAGGTCAACCTGATTTCAACCCATTTACTAAAAAGGTTGGGTTGGGTTAGAATTTTTCAACCTGTTTAAGTATACAGGTTGGGTTGGGTACAAACTTTCAACCCATTTAATTAAACAGGTCGATCCGTTAACGGCTCAACCCAACCCATTGCCACCCCTACAATTATACGCCCTAGGTCAAAGTTTCGAAACGTCCTTGTGGTTACATTTGCGCTATACTGACGGTCCCTATTGGGGTTACCGTCTAATCTGCTCCGTTAAGTGTATGTATATTGTCTAAATTGCCCTCGGGGACCAAAACTGAATTTTACTTCTTTGTCTGTCTCTGTCGGAAAACCCTCCGTTTTTCTCTCGTTCACCTATATCGGAAGCTCCACCACACATCTGACCTCTGCCCTCCTACATCGCCACCGCCTGTTCCCCACCCCCACACCAACTTTCATCGGCTGCTCTCTCTCTCTCTCTCTCTCAATTGTTAACGGTGCCGGAAAAATGGAGTTCAAACTCCTAATTTAGTTCAAGAACATAACGTATGAAGGTTGAACCGGATACACAGTTCCCACCACCACCGATTATTGGACGAGTATTACACAAGCTTTTAAGGAACCGGATACACAGAGCAAAATCTGTAAATGTCGCCTGTTTCTTTTCCTTTTTATTTTTTGTTTGTATTATTTGTTCGGTGAACTGCTACACCATATCACCAAGGGAATTGGAGTTTGTACGAAAAATAAATGTCTCCGGCTGTTTCCAGCAAGGTGTAAGAAATTTAACCTTGGGAAACTGCCATAGCCTTTTGGAATTTCACCTTCGAAGTAGCTTCCACCGAGGTTGAGGTGTTCCAGAAACCGCACACCTACAATACGACTTTGAAGGGTGGGTCGAGACCAAATGCTCCTCCTGTAAACCACCGCAACAGGAAGAAACCCACCAAAATTTACGTAAGGTTGAGAATTGAAATGGAAAAACAAAGCTTCCCGCAAAGAAGCAAGCGCTATTGGAAGCAATGCGTTTGGGAGGAGATGCGGAATTGACGAACGAACGTGAAATCGAATGGAGGTTTTTTGTATAAGAGATTGATCTTTTGGAGCACGTGGCTGTGATGAGGATGGATCTGATCCAGTGGGCAGTGGGGTGGGGGTTACAGGCGTCGGAGGAAGCTTGTGAAACATTATCAATCTATAAAGAATTTTCGTTTTGTTTTTGTTTTTTATTTTGTCTTGAACCAGTCGATGTGTTTCCGATGTTGGACCACCTGTAAGCTCTGAACAAATGGGGAACATGGGTGTCGAGCCGTCGAGGAAGGGATTTGATCAGAAATCGGGTGTTAGGGTTTTTTTGGTAAATTGCAAAGCTGAAGTTTAGAAAATTACAACTATAAGAAATGGACAAAAAAGGAGGGGCATTTTCGTCATGCTACCTCCACTTAACGGAACAAAACAGACGGTTATCCCAAGAAGGACCATCAATATAACGAAAATGTAACCACAGGAACCCTGAAAAGTGAGTATTGGAAACTTGGAACTGGAGCGTATAATTGTTGCAACCACAAGAACCAAAAGTGTAATTTACTCTATTTGTTAAAAGATAACAGTTTTATATGATTATATCTATACAAATGATCACACGCTAACATTTGAAGGACCAACAAAGATTCCGGAAAAGTAATTCAGAGGACCAAGGTCTCTCACAATGAACTCATCCAAATATAGATAAGGAAATGGGTGAGGTATTTAATGTAGTGGTCATGAAAGGTGTAAATATTTAACTAAAATTAATAGAAAGTTAAATTAAATAAAAAAAATATAAATATCATTTTACATGTGTAAAGAATCAAATTTAGAAACCACAAGAACTAAGCATAGTTGTTTTAATGTTGTACTCACTATACAACATCTTACAAACATAAAGATTGTACCATGTATCAAAAATAAACTTTTGTACCATATACCAAAAACATGGATAATAAATAAAGTTTAAATATTATTAATTATTGAATAATAAATAAATTAAAAAATAGAATAACTGTAATATAGTTATTTTATGTTTTCTAAGGACCAAGCGTGTAACAAAAACAAGAAATAAAGACGGTCCGAATTAAAAAAAAAATTTAGGGACCAAACGTGAAAATTACCTCATACTACAGGGACCATTCGTGTAATTTACTCTAATTTTTATGACATTGTTATGCACCTGACTTTTTTTTAGCTCTAATATACTTAAAAATAGACTAGATTGATTCGTCTGGCTTACGAACCGGAATTTAACTTTTAAAACAAGCCGATGTTCTTATAATTTGGGCTAGTGTCTGCAAGTGTTTCTAATATAATTTGTTTTTGTTCAAGATATAAAATATAGCTAAGTGGTGTAAATAATCAAAATGAAACCAAAAACAGAAAAATCGGAAGAAAAAGAATGGAATTAACCAAAGTAGAATTATCAGTTCAAACATATCCGAATACGAGAACACAATCCAAAAAAAGTGATCGTTCGGAAGCTTATTTTGGATTTCTAAAATTCCGAATATTTGAATTGTCTGAAGAATCTAAAATACATATTTATTTTATTTTATTTTATTTTGCAACTATCTTGTAATTATCTAAGGTATTCGAATGATATGATTGGAAGAGACACTCGATGGATGTGCATTTCTTATGAATTTTCTTTTCTATAGATGCATTTCTACATAAGCTGAATAAGTTGTTCAAATCCATCGATTTGAAATTCCTAATAAAGATGCAACGTCGTACGTGTATCAAGTAAATAGAAATGAAATGAGATTTGGCCGTGTAACAGAAAAAGGCATCGTAGATTGTAGGTTGGAATTCTGGTATGTAATATCTTTAATGAAAATTTAGAATTTCTATATGCGTATATGAAAATTTAAATATCAAATTCCATCATCAAAATTTTAGATATCTAATGGTTTGAAACTTTGAATATTCAGTTTTGACCATCAAAAGTTGTGAAAACTCATGGATTTAAGTTGACATTATGAACATATTCACACACTAATGAACTTTTTGGTAGCATCTGAATGATTTAGATCTGAATGATGTAAATGTCTGAATCATTAAGAGACTTTGAATAAAAAGACGTTTTTAAGTTCATAGACATATGAGTAAGTTTAAAAAAAAAAAATGGATCAAATATATATTTCAGTTTAATGGTTCAGATGTTCATTAAGAATCTATGACCAATTAAAAGGTAAAAATTTTACGAAATAAATGCTCTGAATAATTCAGAGCCTCCTAACCATTCACCTTGAAAGACTATATGACACATCCTGAGTTGGTCTTAAATGAGGTTAAGTAACAAAACTAATTTGATTTGATTGAAAAGAAAAAGAAATAGTACACAGCTAGAGCGGCCCAGGAATCTAAAGTCCTAGCAAAATGTCACTTGATGGACCAAAATAAAACCAAATGATCCAAAAAAATCTAAAATAATCAAAATGGAAACAAAACAACTATACAACCATAATCAAACTTTGACCAAACTTTAAAGAACAAAAATAGACCTTAAATGATTTTTGTGGACAAGTATTAATGTGTATGATATGATATGAATTCTTTATGAAAGAAGCATTCATTCTCAAGGCATATGATTACTTTCATTGCTATTAATATCATATAAGAAAAATGTATAAATATTTGTTTTATGGTTTAATGTTATTTTCTCGACTATATTATATTAATAAACCTATTTTTCTATTTAATATTTAATTAGGTTTAAAGAATAGTGCAATAAAGATTTTGAATTTTTTTAACGTTTGGTAAAAGTAACATATGTTTAGTTATTATTTTCTTATTAATTTGTAATATATAAATAATTTGAGATGTTACATGACCTTAATTATTATATTATTGTTTTTTAGAACGACAAATCTATCCTACTCCTAAAATACACCTTAAATTCCACCTATGCCTCTGACGATGCTTGAACTCTCAACCTCAACGAGGGAGGGCAACACCGGTACGCTGGGCTAGAAGCACTTTGGTTATTATATCATTGTTGAAACTTGAATATGGTAGTATAACAATTAAATTCTTACATATGCGTCATTTCATTAATTGCATTCTCTTAAGAATATGTTGCTTTTCCTGGACAAAATTTTCTAGAAGATAAAAACCAAGGTTGATGTGTGTTTTTTAAAGCATGTAATGGTGAACAAGAATGCCTATTACTAGAAGAATACCATATAATTTTCGACGGAAAAACAGTTTTCTTGCATTCAAGGTTAGCCATGTGAAGGATAGTTGTGTCAAATTAGGATACGGTTAAAAAAGAGGAACATTGTTCTTGTGTTAGGTGTAGGACATGTTTGTCAACCTCCTATTGGTTAAAAAGGAGAAACATTGAATATTTATATAGTTTTATAGTTTATTGTTTTGTGAAAAATATTAATTTATTAATGAAGATTAAAAAGCTTCTTGTGACTGCTTTTTAATTAGTCCATATAATTTGATGTTAAGTTCTATTACTGTATATGTTGAACTTGCCCATAAGTATGGAGAATTAGAACTCTTTAGGAATGATGCCCTCGGTTTCAGCTGGTGGGAGTGCACTTGAAACGATTCAAGACCTTATCACAGTGAGATAACAAACAATCTTGTTGCATATTTTTACACATTTCTATCAATTAATACAAGTGTTCTTTTTGTTATGCTCCCTCATTCAACATTGGAAGGAAGTTGTAGATACTATTTAGAATGGAATACTAAACTCAAAATCTGGAAATGTGGTTTCTAAATCTCAACCACTCAAGCCTATTTATGGTACTCAGGTATGAACTCAAACAATCCATACTTACAACTCAACCAAATGCCATGCTTCTCATTATGGATTTACCCTATGGAGTTTTGGTTATATTCATCATGTTTTTTTAGAATTAGTTCTCAAATATGAATTTTTAATTATTTTTATAAGGTCTTCTAACTACTCAAATGGTAAATTTGATTGGACATACACAGTTACAGGACTTGTTCTTCAATCTTCATGAAAGAGAGGAAATATATTGAAGGTTTTTGAGCTAATTACATTATATTCTTGATTTTTATTATTATGATACATTAAATACACACTTGTATTTGACAAACTATAGGTTTTGTGTAAGAGATTCTTTCATTGTATATATGATTTTTTGTATTATGAGGCGGTCAATGCGATTTAGTTTGGATATTAATACATTTAGAAAAATATATATTTTTATAAAAATGTTAAATGTTTGTCGTTATTATATGTTGTAAAATTAGGACTTAGAACTTGTAAATGTATCGTATTGTGTTAAATTGAAACACTAAATAGGTTGAAAGAGTAGAAGTTGATAAGATGGAAAAAAAATTGAAAATCGGATATATGTTTTTACTGAAATTATGATTTAAAATTTGTAATTTTTTTTTTATCTTTTGGTCGTCAACTGTTGTGGTGTTAACTGTTAAGAATAGAAAATTTGGCATACGACAGTTGCCTACTACATCGGAAACATTTAACATAACGCCACTTCTGAAATTGGAAACAGGCGACAACGTGCCCAAAAAGTATCAAGTATATGTACACACTAATACCCTTAAATTTGTAAAAGTGCAAAAAATGACCCTGGAATTCTGTGATCATCCTTGGATCGTTTTCATGCTAAAACCCCTTATGCAAACATATCCTGCAAAAACACAAAAATGTTGTGCCGTATATGACGGATTTAGCGCCAAAATGCAACAAATTGGCAATGTACTTCCCTATGATTTGTTTATTATTGCATCCTACTTTAATATCTTCTTATAACAGCATTGTACTTTGAAAAATCAATTAAATTGTAGCATAGTCATCCAAATACAGAACAATATTAATCACTGCTATAATAAACAAAAAGGTGAAAAATACAATGTTGGATAAAATGAAAGTAGGATGCTGTAACACAAATATATAAAAGTGCATTGCTAATTTGCTATTAACAAATTTTACACATGTTTTGCTTACCAAATATGTTCCAAACATCATTTCTTCTTCCTGTGAATAGCATTCCCTGGCTTGGTTGATTTTAGTGAATTGCATTCTTGTTTGAGAATTCTTGAAGGATTTTGGGTTTCTCCTGATATAAAATATAAGGAAATACAATTTCAAGTTGGAAATTTACGAATTTGTATAACTTTTTACAAAGACTAAATGCAAGAAATAGCATCGTATTTTCATTTATTTATGGATTATAGCTGATTTACTTGATAGAACTTTTTAGTTTGGTATTGGATTTGTAACGACATATATGTTTATGTTTGTCCGATGTCTGAAAAGAAGTAAGACAATATGCATCTATTGTCTTCCAAAATTAAATGGATATGAAACAAACAATGACGAAATAATTTGAAAATGGTAACAGAAAGGGGCGTACTCTTCTGTTGATCGTCTTTGATGTACTTTCTTACTTTACGGGTGAAGCAAAACCCTCCCTTGGTGTAAATCAGCATCGTTGTTGTTTGGATACAGGCGGAACCAAAATCCAAACGTCTTCTGCAAGACGACTTCACATTTGAATCTACTCGCTGACCACCGGAATAAGGGGGAGGAGTCGTAGGGTTGGCAGTCGTATTTGTAGTTGGGGAACTGACAATCACTTTGGGGCTAAATTTGACCTGAGATTTGCGCGACCTCTCATGGTTGACGTCGATTCCTCCATCGTTGTGTGATAATTTGATCGGCGTACTTGGTGGTGAAACTGAAACCTTCATTACTTCTTTAACACCTAACAACACAGAAATGAAACGAATATTAGATGTTATCAGTTGGAAATTCATGATAAAATTGATAATCAGAAATGCAAGTGAGTGAGGGATAATTTCAGATTACATTTCTTAGCTCGCATCTTAGGGCGCAAGCAGTTAGAGTTTCCTGCACATAAACCATCTTAGTTTAAAGGTTATACACTACGAAAATTTGAGTACATATACTGATACAGAGTCTGAAAATGTACCATCGGATGCTGCATTTGGTGCAGGAAGAGCGATGACCCACTTAAAGGCACTTTTAGCGTCTCGTAGGCCTGAGGGTTGTTTGCGTTTGTTTGCCCGTTTGGTCGCCATGTCCTGGTTACAGCGTAATCACAGAGACACGGTAGGGATTGGAATTGTAAGTTGAAGAAACGGCAACCCCTCCTCGATCTGCGAGCCTTGAATAGCCTGGCAAATGGCAACTGCTTTGCATTGGTAATGTGCAGTAACGTCGTCTCAAATAAATTTTGGCGTAAGAGCCTTGAATAGCCTGGCAAATGGCAACTGCTTTCCATTGCTAGCTTCCTCGGGTGTTTTGTTTAGAGAATGTTTATGAATGAAGTGAAATCTGGGAAGAAATTCAAATCAATTCAATATTTCGAAGAAAAATGGAATTGGAATCCAATTTCATTTACTGTTTGGTTGGAAGGTAAAGCAATTGCAATCTATGTAATTGACAGATTTGCCCTCATTGTAACAACTTTAATCAAACAAAATCATGAGTACAACAGCTTAATCCAACAAAATCAGAGTTATTAAAATCGGGGAAACTAACATCAAAATTAGAGGAAAGGAGTTCCTGTCGAGAGCTAATTATCATCAAAATAACTTTACTCCACAACATCAGGAGAGAGCAATGTTTTAAAACTCGGGTTTTTAGTTGATCCGGTGTGATGACCGGGTCACTAGTGAACCGGTCTAACCGGTTCAACCGTCGGGTCACCCGGTTTTTACAATTTTCATATATTTTATTTTTTTCAACATAATTACATATTTATAAAACATAAACAATGTAATTTCGTCTTTGTGATACCAAAAAAGATATTTTGTCAAGTTTTTATAAGTAAAATTTACTAAATTTGATGAATTAATGATGTATTAATATTAAAAGTTTGAGACTTGAACTCTTTAACTAAGTTTTAAAACCCAAGTTCTAATATTTTGTTCCAACCGCCGGGTCAACCCGGTTCCGGGTCACCGGTTCAACCGGTTTTTTTGTGAAAACCGGCCGGTTCAGTCCGAGTCGGAAATTTACAAAAAGCCGGTCGTAATTGACTCGCTCTCTTCACCGATTCACGGTCCAACCGGTTCGACCGGCCGGGTCAACCCGGGTTTTAAAACATTGGGAGAGAGAGAGAGAGAGAGAGCAACTAACCGAGAAAAAGAATAGCTTTACTCCACAAAATTAGGGAAGAATCGAAATCAGGAACAATCGATCCAGTGGACGACTTGAAACCACAAAGTTCAGGGAAGAAGCAACTCGCTAATAATCACACCCGCAATGATTTTTTGTGGAGGAATTGAGACCAGCGACGAACGATTCCTGACGAGGAGCTGCAATCAACGATATATATATATATATATATATATATATATATATATATATATATATATATATATATATATATATATATATATATATATATATATATATATATATATATATATATATATATATATAGGAATAGGTTCAAATGAGAACTACTAAAAGGTTAAGAACCGTGAGAACCGATATTCACACATTAAGAATCATGTTTTTTTTCGTTTTTTTGTTTTTTCACACTTGTTTATTATGCGAAAATAAATCAAACTTAATAATTTTTCTTATTTTTTAATACGTTTTACAATATTTGCTTCCAGCTTTACCACCAGGACTCATGTTCCACTGTTTTAGGTTTTCTCCCACTTCTCCTTACTCACGACCTCATGGTTAAGTATGTACCCTACTTAACTCCTACACAGTTTAAGTCTAGGTTCAAGTATTGACACCTAGTTCACTTAAACTATGGCTCTGATACCAAATTTGTAACACCCCGTCCCATATACAACATTTTAATAAAACAATTTACGTGCTAAATTTCCCATAAAAATTTTCATTTTCAATATGGGGTGTCACAAGCTCAATACATTACCATAATTTAAGGAATTAGGTACATACTCGAATCAATCTAGGACTCCTGTTCCTTTTACGCATCATCTACCCCTTCCATTGCTACCTGAGTACATAACATTTTAAAAAAAAAACATACGTAAGACATACGTCTCGTGAGTAATATGGGTTTTAGACCCAAAATAATTTCTCATATTTTAAACATTCCAAATTTTCATATTATTTAATTTCCTATGAGCGCACCCATAGGTATTCCTTTTCATTAGTGAGCACATTCCTACGAGCGTACCCGTAGGTTTTATACGAGACGCACCCGTATAGCTACTTCCTCAATAGCATGAAACGAATTCATCTACCAAGGTAATTAGATAACTACTTCGCGACGGGAGGTACCATCCCAGTAGTGTCTTTTTGCCACCCCTACCGCAGCAGGCCGTGGTCTTTATCCGGATACTAAGCAACTCATCATCATGGGCCAATCACATTATCAGTTCACTGTATTTCTGATTCTCTCTGTACACATTATAAGCATATTTTTCATAAAATACTTTTAAAGCCATAAAACCACTTTGACTCCAAAACATTTTGAATAAAACTCATTTTGCTATGTACTCAAAAATCCACATAATACTCACCTGATACGTAGAAGTATGTCGCACACACAAGCACGTAATACTCAATAACTCTTCTTCTTTCCCGAACCTACATTCCACGTGGTACTACTTAGAACGAATTAACGTTTACATTTATTACTTATAATTATATAAGTATACATGTATTTTCCCGATACCCGACACGTACCGAGTCCATATCCTCTCTTTACCTTATAAATACATCATTGAGGTTATTAATTATCTTTAATAAGCATATATATAGGACCAAACACCCGCTACGAACACTATGCCGCAACCAAGACCAAAAACCACAAAAGAGTACTTGACAGCGAAACTGAATTTTAGACCCACGACAAGATTTGCAATATTAAACCAAGGAAAGATTACAAATAAAATCCAATAAAAATCAAGGGTAAAGTAGACCCAGAGACAAGGTCACAAGGCCTGACCTCAGATCATTTGCATTTTCAATTTGTAAAGGAAAAATCCACCAAGTCACCACAAATTACAAAAACAGTTACAGAACCTACCCCCAAAGATATTAACCAAAAATGATAATCAGAAGGCCCTGGGTTCTGAAATTTGGTGTGAACAAACTAGACACATATACTGAACTTTTCCCACTGGCCTCGCCCTTAAATGATTCTCCTACTATCAGTTATGAATTTTACAAATCAGAAGTCACTGCATAGTGCACCCCTGGACCAGTCAGTGAAGATTGCAACTTTCACATAACTTAAGATCCGAGTTAGTCCAAGAGCTTCTGGATGAAGAAACTAGACTCAGCTACCATTCTAGGGATATAGAGATCATCCAGAATGGACACTCACACAATTTTATATGAATTATCAAAACAGAACCAAAACAGTAGAAACAAAAACATAGCTCAATGGTAAACATTACCTACAGTTCAGCGAATTAAAACCACTGCAGAATTCAGTACACTACACCAATGAAGATCTCCACCGTTCAGATTTAAGAACTATGTGTTAGGAAGCTACGATCCAAATTTCATGATGATCCAACGGTTAACGAAGGTGTACTGCATTTTTTTTCCATGACTGCACACATGATGACGAAAATTAAGTTCTTATTTCCTTGATTCCATTCCACCCTTCTAATTCCCACATACCAATTGGAATCATTAAGAACAATTATATGTGGTTCCTTTCATCTAAAACATCAATTATAACCCATCAATTTCATTGAATTCATAGGTTGAACAAAACCCCAATTTCTAGGGTTCATAAAATCAAACTTGAAATAATCATGTTTCCATACCATCAATAGGTTGGAAATGAACTCTATGACACATAAACACATGAATTATTAGCTTTGAATCATAGGTAAGACCTCCCCAACTTCTGAAAATCAGATTCTAACCCACCACCAACCCAAAAACGGGTTTGCAAGCAAGAATTTGAGAAGTTCTTACCTTATTTTGCTAGAATTCCTTCTTTGCTTCACAACTTCTTCAAAATCACACTTGCATCTTCATAGTACTCATAAAATCGTCATCTTGTTGCCATCTCCTCCTCAAAACCGTGATATGGAGCTGAAATGAGGAGAAATTCAGCTTTAACATATCATCTTTCAATAGTTTGCAAGATTGGTCCCTCCACTTTCCCTTATTCCACAAAAGACCTCCATCTTACCCATTTAATGGAAATTCTTATGTTTTTAAGTTTCACCCCACATATAAAACTTATTATCCATCTAAGTCCTTGTTTAAATCAGATTAGCCTATAGTTTCACCATATTGGCAAAAATTGCCCTTTTTAACAAAATTTCTTGTATTTTGGTCCCTTTTTCCACCAAAACCACCACATCTGTTGGATTAGGTGTCTAAGTCATGACTAATAATTAGTATTTACCTAATTAATAGAAGCACAGTCCATTTGGGTTGCCCTCATGGCTGGAGGTTTGGTAGGAAATTCGATAGAGAGAAAGGTTGATTTATTATGGGATTAATAAATCAACAGGAATTAAATATATGGTTTATTAATATATTAAAGTGATAATATATTAATTAGAAACTATATTAATTAATTAGGAATTAATCCAGAATTAATTGGATTTAATTTGGGGATTAAATTAATTAATTAAAGGTGCAGGGACTAAAACTGTAATTATTCAATAGTTGAGTAAGTGGCAGTATGACAGTGACCAGTGGAAGTCGAAATCCATATATGGAAATATATGAATTTCGAAATTGATAATAGAGGATAAATAGGAGTTTGAATTATAAGATAAAAGGTTTATCTTATTTGAATTCAAAAGGGTTTATCTCTAAGGCTTATCAGTTAATCATCTGGAAACTATAAATAGGGATCCCTGGCACCACATATATTTTCGCCACTTTCAAAGAACCCTCTCAAGAATTCGATTTCCATATTCCTCCAGTTTGGGTGTGACTTCCATTTGAGGCAGGATAATTTTGCTGCTCAGCTTCAAGAAATAAAGGTTGGTTTTTCTGTTTAATCTTTAGTTTCTTTTTCTGGCCTCTAGGTTTTTGTTATATGTTCAATTAGAAGAAAACATAGATCCTTATAGGTTGCATGTGAACTTAGGTTATTTAGTTCATGGATTGCTTAAAACCTTTCAGTGGTATCAGAGCCTGTTTTGTTTTCTTGTTGAATTGCTATAACTGTTTTAGGGTTTAAAGCCTATAAACCCTAATATATGTTGAAATCGATTTTTAGGATTAGGGTTTTGGAAACCCTAATCCCCCCCCTTTGTAAATTTCGAAATATGCCTTTAGGGTTTTAGAAGGTTTTCTATTTTTGGTAACTTTATTTGTTAATTAAATGGATAACCTTAAACCTTTTGTTTGAAATCGAAATTTAGGGGTTTAAGGATAGGTTTTAATTAATTTGATTAATTTGGATAAACCTATCTTCATTTGAATTAATTTAATTAAATGTTAATTAAAAGATAATTCAAAAGGGATTTAAATTAATTTAAAATTTCGAAAAATTAATAGAAAAATCCAGAAAATTATTTTAAAATGTTTAAAATATTTAGATTTAATTAATTTAATTAATTGGTAATTAAAATTGATTAAATCGATTATAAGGTTTAATTTAATTCAAAATTTAATTGTTAAAATTGGTAAAATTAAAAGATAAACCTTAAATATTTTAAAGGGTTTTAAAATACATCTTATATATGTTATTAAAAGTTAATACTATATATATGAGATAAATTTGGTCAGTCAATTCAATAGTAGGCCTCATTCACGAAGCTGGTCTATAAAGTGGGTATAAGGAGACTGCCTATAAAATGGTAGTTTAATGGGTGAACACTCTCACCCACCGCTCGCCTGATCAGTGGAGGGTCGTTAGCCGAACAGTTTTGACAAGGACCACTTAATCATTAAAAGTATAATGATCAAAGTACTAGAACCTTACACAAAATCCCAATCTAGTTACTTTAGGAAAAATGTGAATTTGATGCTACCCCATGAAATTGCACATTGCACTTTATGAAACGTTGGTGGAGCGTGTGTGGTTTACCGGCACACCAATGGGGGTTCATAAAGAGTGGCAATGGGTGTCTCGGGTGTTATCATTGTTGATGGAGCGTGTGTGGTTTACCGGCACATCAATTTGAGATGATAATGGACCCCGAGAGCACCAAGCTAATTTGCATGGTTATTCACACCCGGTTTGTGATCCTCGGCATCCCAGTCACAAACGGTGGGGCATATCCGAGATTAAACATGCTATTGAACAGTTCAATAAATCTCATAAGAAACTAGGAATTCCATTATAATAAGATTATTTTTCCGCGGTGGAATCGGCTGAATCGTCATTCGCCTACCTTTATAAAATTTGCTTATAGATTACGGCATCCCTCTTCTATGTTGCAAATTGTTATAGTTGGATCCTAGCCTTATTTTATATTGGGTTATTATAAGGACCGACAAGTATCTAATTAAACTTACCTTCTTTTATAGATGTCTTCTGCTGATCAATCCGCTCCCCAATCAAACTCCAGTGTTCCCTCTATCCTCTCACTGTGTTCCAAGGTTCAATTGAACGGGACAAACTACAATGACTGGATTAGAAACATCAAGATGGCTCTGAGGTATGAGAACAAAGAGTATGTTCTCGAGACCGAGCTTGTCGATGTCGACCCCGAAACTGCTACTCCCGAGGAAATTGCCTCGTACCAAAAACATTCTGATGATGCGACCAAAGTGGCCTGCATCATGATTGCCACAATGAACCCCGAATTGCAGAGAATATATGAAGACTACTGGCCCTATGAGATGCACCGTGAGCTTGCGGAAAAGTTCCGTAAGCAAGAGCGCATCGAAAGGTGCGAAGTGGTCAAGGACTTCACGAACAGCAAGCCTAAAGATGGAGAGTCCATCTGTGCCCATGTGCAAAGAATGCAAGGTTACGTGGAGCGGCTTAGAAAGCTTGCGATGCCTGTACCGGAGGAGTTGGCCGTTGACATAGTGCTTAACTCCCTACCGAGTTCTTATGACCAGTTCAGGCTGGCTTATCATTTGAACAACAATCAGGCTAACCTGACTGAGTTGCATCGCATGCTTCGAGTTGCTGAAGACGGGATGAAGGGTAAAAGTGTACCCTCGGTTAATCAGCCCGTCCTAGCCATTGGAAGTGGCAGAGGAAAGAAAAGGAAGGGCCCTCCTAAGCAAAATTGGAGGGAAAAGGTTCAGGTCGGGTCATCCAACAATGGCTCGAGAACCAAGTCTTCCCAAATTCCTTGCGTAGCCAACCCCGATGAAGCCAACTGTTTTTACTGCAAAGAGAAGGGCCATTGGAAGAGAAGCTGCCCCAAATACTTGCAGGATGTCAAGGATGGGAAAGTAAAGCCATCGACAGCAGGTATATACACTATCTCTAAAAACTCACCATCTTCTAATTCTTGGGTCCTTGATACAGGATGTGGTTTTCACATTTGTTCTGATATGCAGGGCCTAAAGGAAAGCAGGGAGGTGGAGCACGGTAGACTGAACTTGATCATGGGCAATAGGAGATCGTCCCCTGTTACCAAGATTGGAGTTTATAGTTTAGTGCTTAGTAGTGAAGTTTGTATAGATTTATTAGATTGTTGCTATTCGCCAGAAATGGCAAGGAATATTATTTCATTTCACGCATTATTCAGACAAGGATTTCATTTTTCTTTTGATAATAATATTGGATCTATTTCTGTTTTCAAAAATGGTATTTTGAATTTTACTGCTTATCCTTGTGATGGTGTGTATGAAACTGTGAAATGTGTTGACAATCTAGGACATAGTGTAAATTATATTGATTCTACTAGTGATGTGGAAAAGGCATGTCTGTGGCATAGTCGGCTCGGGCACATCAGCAAGAAACGCATCGCCCAACTCCAAAAGGATGGAGTGTTGGAATCATTCGACCTCAAATCGGATGATGTATGCGAATCTTGTCTGTTGGGCAAGATGACTAAATCACCTTTCAAAGGGTCTTTTGAAAGAGGTGAAGGTCTATTGGACATCATTCACACGGATGTGTGTGGTCCATTCAGATCAACCACAAAGGATGGCACGCGGTTCTACGTGACTTTTACCGACGATTTTAGTAGATACGGTTATATCTACTTAATCAAGCACAAGTCGGACACCTTTGAAAAGTTCAAAGAGTTTAAGAACGAAGTAGAAAATCAATTGGGCAGGAAGATAAAGATGCTCAGATCCGACAGAGGCGGAGAGTATCTAAGTATCGAGTTCCTAGACTATCTAAAGGAATGCGGAATAGTTTCGCAGTTGACACCTCCTAGGACACCACAGTTGAACGGTGTTGCAGAGAGGCGCAACCGAACCCTGTTGGACATGGTTCGTTCCATGATGAGTCGAGCTTCACTTCCCATTCACTTCTGGGGGTATGCCTTAGAGACTGCCGCCCATATCCTCAATCTTGTCCCAACTAAGAAGGTTGCAAAAACACCTCATGAGATGTGGACGGGGAAAGCTCCCTCGTTGGCACATATCAAGGTCTGGGGTTGTGAGGCTTTCGTTAGACGAGAGACTCAAGACAAACTCGCAGACAGAAGCGAAAGGTGTTTCTTCATTGGTTATCCCAAACAGTCCTTTGGATATCTATTCTACAGACCGAGCGAGGACGTGGTCTTTGTAGCTAGACGAGCGGTCTTTCGAGAGAGAGAGCTCGTATTCAAAGAGGACAGTGGGAGTACCATTGATCTGGAAGAAATTCAAGAGTCATCAGATGACGCAACCTTAGGAGAAACTAGCAACCAACATGAGGAAGAAGTTCCTGTTGGTCCGACAGATGTATCCTTACCTCTTAGACGTTCTGGTAGGGTTAGCATGCCACCCGAGTTTTATGGGTTCCATATAACTTCGGATGGGGACACGTTTGTCAGTGATAGGACACTGATAAATTTGGATGAACCTGCTAACTACCAGGAAGCAGTGGCGGGCCCTGAGTCTGCCAAGTGGAAAGAGGCCATGGATAGCGAGATCAAGTCCATGTATGACAATCAAGTTTGGAACTTGGTTGACAATGTACCGGGTCGAAAGACAGTCGGGTGCAAATGGATCTTCAAGAAGAAGACCGACATGGACGGAAAGGTACACACTTTCAAGGCAAGACTGGTTGCGAAGGGCTTTACTCAAACCCCAGGGGTTGACTATGACGAGACCTTCTCACCAGTAGCTAAGATAAAATCTATTAGGATTATGCTGGCCATAGCTGCATTTCATGACTATGAAATTTGGCAGATGGACGTCAAAACCGCTTTCCTTAATGGGAAGTTGACTGAGGATGTTTACATGAATCAGCCAGAGGGTTTTGTCGATGCAAAGTATCCTAATAAGGTGTGTAAGCTTGAGAGATCAATCTACGGATTGAAGCAAGCTTCTCGCAGCTGGAATCTTTGTTTCCATGAGAAAGTCAAAGAGTTTGGCTTTTCTAGGAGCGAGGATGAGTCCTGCGTATATGTCAAGGCTAGTGGGAGTATAGTCACCTTTCTGGTGCTGTATGTCGATGACATACTGCTCATGGGAAACGATATTCCAACCTTGCAAGATGTCAAGGCTTGGCTTGGGAAATGTTTCGCCATGAAGGACCTAGGAGAGGCTGCCTATATTCTTGGGATTAGAATATTGAGAGATAGGAAGAAAAGACTAATTGGACTTAGTCAGGGTACATACTTGGAAAAGGTACTAAAGAGGTTTAGTATGGAAAATTCCAAGAAGGGAGAGCTACCTATCCAAAGTAATGCGAAGCTGAGTAAGACTCAAAGTCCGAGTACAGACGAGGAAATAGCTGAGATGAGTCGAGTACCATACGCTTCGGCTGTGGGATCGATCATGTACGCTATGACGTGTACTCGCCCTGACGTGGCTTTTGCCTTGAGCATGGTCAGTCGGTACCAGGGTAACCCTGGAAGGGCGCATTGGATAGCTGTGAAAAATATACTCAAGTACCTGCGAAGGACCAAGAACATGGTGTTAGTCCTCGGTGGCAGTGATACCTTGAGAGTTGAAGGATATACAGATGCCAGCTTTCAGACGGATAGAGACAGTGGTCGGTCTCAGTCGGGCTGGGTATTCCTCTTGAACGGTGGAGCAGTGACTTGGAAAAGTTCCAAGCAAGAAACAGTGGCTGATTCTACGTGCGAATCAGAGTACATAGCAGCAAGTGAAGCGTCAAAGGAAGCGGCTTGGCTGAAGAACTTTATCGGTGACCTTGGAGTAGTCCCGAGTATTCAGGAGCCCTTGGAACTGTTCTGCGATAACGAAGGTGCGGTCGCCTTGACAAAGGAACCGCGAGACCATGGAAAGTCCAGGCATATCGACAGAAAGTACCACTACATCAGACATAGGGTAGAAGAAGGTCACCTCCTGGTAAAGAGGGTATCATCGGAAGATAATCCTGCAGATCCCTTGACAAAGGCTCTGAGTAGGATTAAGCATAATCAGCATGCTAGGAGCATTGGATTAAGAGATGATATAAGTTTTAGTAATTAGATAGGTTTCGAAACTTGTAACAATGTATTGTATTTGACTCTTGTGATTTAATAATAGAGATTTATTATGGTTTACTACTCTTGTCAATACTTTATCATTGTGTTTCATTTTGCATGTTTTACTTCCTGAATAATTGGATTATTCAAATATCCACAGTCGATTACACTTTAAGGGAGTAAGTGTGAAGTAAGACTGTCATGAACTGGTAATAGATTGTCTAAGGAGTTAGACATTGCAATTGGATTGCTGCACCATTCGTGAGTACTTGGAAATGGAGATTTGAGTATTGGATAAACCCGCGCTCAATAGATTGCTTCATGGATTTTATCACGAGCAATGTTGAGACGATAATATCTTTTGATCTTTAAGCTAAGACATATGAGTTATGATTTGCTAAGCGGTTGTTCATTGATAGTACGAAAACGCATCGGTAACTCGGTGTTATAAAACGTGCTGTTGTGAATGATTTGTCTGGTAAAAGACATAAGTATATGAGTCAAAGCTTATTCGTCCCTTGACCCTAAGGGGGAACAGATATCTGTAGGCCTCTCGATGATTTTGAAGTTGACTAAAATGGTTGGCCAACCGGGACTAAATTGGTAGTCAAGAGTCATATGCAAATCGGAAATCGAGGAACAGTGATTCAGACCAGATTGATTTTATCCATGTCTTGAGTCTGAAAATATCTTGTTGGACGGAGGATCATCTGATCACTTATCTATGGACAGGACTGATTAGATCAGAGTTTGGCATTGGTTTCTAGGAAGCTACAAGTGCTGGTTAATTAGAGGCTAAATTGGTAATTATAGTCATAGACTTATCCAAGTGGGAGACTGTTGGATTAGGTGTCTAAGTCATGACTAATAATTAGTATTTACCTAATTAATAGAAGCACAGTCCATTTGGGTTGCCCTCATGGCTGGAGGTTTGGTAGGAAATTCGATAGAGAGAAAGGTTGATTTATTATGGGATTAATAAATCAACAGGAATTAAATATATGGTTTATTAATATATTAAAGTGATAATATATTAATTAGAAACTATATTAATTAATTAGGAATTAATCCAGAATTAATTGGATTTAATTTGGGGATTAAATTAATTAATTAAAGGTGCAGGGACTAAAACTGTAATTATTCAATAGTTGAGTAAGTGGCAGTATGACAGTGACCAGTGGAAGTCGAAATCCATATATGGAAATATATGAATTTCGAAATTGATAATAGAGGATAAATAGGAGTTTGAATTATAAGATAAAAGGTTTATCTTATTTGAATTCAAAAGGGTTTATCTCTAAGGCTTATCAGTTAATCATCTGGAAACTATAAATAGGGATCCCTGGCACCACATATATTTTCGCCACTTTCAAAGAACCCTCTCAAGAATTCGATTTCCATATTCCTCCAGTTTGGGTGTGACTTCCATTTGAGGCAGGATAATTTTGCTGCTCAGCTTCAAGAAATAAAGGTTGGTTTTTCTGTTTAATCTTTAGTTTCTTTTTCTGGCCTCTAGGTTTTTGTTATATGTTCAATTAGAAGAAAACATAGATCCTTATAGGTTGCATGTGAACTTAGGTTATTTAGTTCATGGATTGCTTAAAACCTTTCATCTGAAAGGTTTTGTGCAAACCATGAACTAAATAACCTAAGTTCACATGCAACCTATAAGGATCTATGTTTTCTTCTAATTGAACATATAACAAAAACCTAGAGGCCAGAAAAACAAACTAAAGATCAAAACAGAAAAACCAACCTTTATTTCTTGGAAGCTGAGCAGCAAAATTATCCTGCCTCAAATGAAAGTCACACCCAAGCAGAGGAGAGGAGAAATCGAAAATCCAGAGAGAGTATATGTGAAATTGGCGAATTCAAATGGTGGCCAGGGAGCCCTATTTATAGTTTCCAGGTGATTAACTGATAAGCCTTTAGAGATAAACCTTTTTGAATTCAAATAAGATAAACCTTTTATCTTATAATTCAAACTCCTATTTATCCTCTATATATCAATTTCGAAATCTATATATACCATATATAGAATTCGAAATCCACTGGTTACTCCCACTGTCACTTACTCAACTATTGAATAATTACAGTTTTAGTCCCTGCACCTTTAACTAATTAATTAATCCCCAAATTAAATCCAATTAATTCTGGATTAATTCCTAATTAATTAATATAGTTTCTAATTAATATATTATCACTTTAATATATTAATAAACCATATATTTAATTCCTGTTGATTTATTAATCCCATAATAAATCAACCTTTCTCTCTACCGAATTTTCTACCAAACCTCCAGCCATGAGGGCAACCCAAATGGACTGTGCTTCTATTAATTAGGTAAATACTAATTATTAGTCATGGCTTAGACACCTAATCCAACAGTCTCCCACTTGGATAAGTCTATGACTATAATTACCAATTTAGCCTCTAATTAACCAGCACTTGTAGCTTCCTAGAAACCAATGCCAAACTCTGATCTAATCAGTCCTGTCCATAGATAAGTGATCAGATGATCCTCCGTCCAACAAGATATTTTTCAGACTCAAGACATGGATAAAATCAATCTGGTCTGAATCACTGTTCCTCGATTTCCGATTTGCATATGACTCTCAGACTATCAATTTAGTCCCGGTTGGCCAACCATTTTAGTCAACTTCAAAATCATCGAGAGGCCTACAGATATCTGTTCCCCGTTAGGGTCAAGGGACGAATAAACTTCAACTCATATACTTATGTCTTTTACCGGACAAATCACTCACAACAATACGTTTTATAACACCGAGTTACCGATGCGTTTTCGTATTATCAATGAACAACTGTCTTAGTAAATCATAACTCATATGTCTTAGCTTAAAGATCAAAAGATATTATCGTCTCAATATTGCTCGTGATGTAATCCATGAAGCAATCCATTGAGCGCGGGTTTATCCAATACTCAAATCTCCATTTCCAAGTACTCACGAATGGTTCAGCAATCCAATTGCAATGTCTAACTCCTTAGACAATCTATTACCAATTCATGACAGTCTTACTTCACACTTACTCCCTTAAAGTGTAATCGACTGTGGATATTTGAATAATCCAATTATTCAGGAAGTAAAACATGCAAAATGAAACACAATGATAAAGTATTGACAAGAGTAGTAAACCATAATAAATCTCTATTATTAAATCACAAGAGTCAAATACAATACATTGTTACAAGTTTCGAAACCTATCTAATTACTAAAACTTATATCATCTCTTAATCCAATGCTCCTAGCATGCTGATTATGCTTAATCCTACTCAGAGCCTTTGTCAAGGGATCTGCAGGATTATCTTCCGATGATACCCTCTTTACCAGGAGGTGACCTTCTTCTACCCTATGTCTGATGTAGTGGTACTTTCTGTCGATATGCCTGGACTTTCCATGGTCTCGCGGTTCCTTTGTCAAGGCGACCGCACCTTCGTTATCGCAGAACAGTTCCAAGGGCTCCTGAATACTCGGGACTACTCCAAGGTCACCGATAAAGTTCTTCAGCCAAGCCGCTTCCTTTGACGCTTCACTTGCTGCTATGTACTCTGATTCGCACGTAGAATCAGCCACTGTTTCTTGCTTGGAACTTTTCCAAGTCACTGCTCCACCATTCAAGAGGAATACCCAGCCCGACTGAGACCGACCACTGTCTCTATCCGTCTGAAAGCTGGCATCTGTATATCCTTCAACTCTCAAGGTATCACTGCCACCGAGGACTAACACCATGTTCTTGGTCCTTCGCAGGTACTTGAGTATATTTTTCACAGCTATCCAATGCGCCCTTCCAGGGTTACCCTGGTACCGACTGACCATGCTCAAGGCAAAAGCCACGTCAGGGCGAGTACACGTCATAGCGTACATGATCGATCCCACAGCCGAAGCGTATGGTACTCGACTCATCTCAGCTATTTCCTCGTCTGTACTCGGACTTTGAGTCTTACTCAGCTTCGCATTACTTTGGATAGGTAGCTCTCCCTTCTTGGAATTTTCCATACTAAACCTCTTTAGTACCTTTTCCAAGTATGTACCCTGACTAAGTCCAATTAGTCTTTTCTTCCTATCTCTCAATATTCTAATCCCAAGAATATAGGCAGCCTCTCCTAGGTCCTTCATGGCGAAACATTTCCCAAGCCAAGCCTTGACATCTTGCAAGGTTGGAATATCGTTTCCCATGAGCAGTATGTCATCGACATACAGCACCAGAAAGGTGACTATACTCCCACTAGCCTTGACATATACGCAGGACTCATCCTCGCTCCTAGAAAAGCCAAACTCTTTGACTTTCTCATGGAAACAAAGATTCCAGCTGCGAGAAGCTTGCTTCAATCCGTAGATTGATCTCTCAAGCTTACACACCTTATTAGGATACTTTGCATCGACAAAACCCTCTGGCTGATTCATGTAAACATCCTCAGTCAACTTCCCATTAAGGAAAGCGGTTTTGACGTCCATCTGCCAAATTTCATAGTCATGAAATGCAGCTATGGCCAGCATAATCCTAATAGACTTTATCTTGGCTACTGGTGAGAAGGTCTCGTCATAGTCAACCCCTGGGGTTTGAGTAAAGCCCTTCGCAACCAGTCTTGCCTTGAAAGTGTGTACCTTTCCGTCCATGTCGGTCTTCTTCTTGAAGATCCATTTGCACCCGACTGTCTTTCGACCCGGTACATTATCAACCAAGTTCCAAACTTGGTTGTCATACATGGACTTGATCTCGCTATCCATGGCCTCTTTCCACTTGGCAGACTCAGGGCCCGCCACTGCTTCCTGGTAATTAGCTGGTTCATCCAAATTTATCAGTGTCCTATCACTGACAAACGTGTCCCCATCCGAAGTTATATGGAACCCATAGAACTCGGGTGGCATGCTAACCCTACCAGAACGCCTAAGAGGTAAGGATACATCTGTCGGACCAACAGGAACTTCTTCCTCATGTTGGTTGCTAGTTTCTCCTAAGGTTGCGTCATCTGATGACTCTTGAATTTCTTCCAGGTCAATGGCACTCCCACTGTCCTCTTTGAATACGAGCTCTCTCTCTCGAAAGACCGCTCGTCTAGCTACAAAGACCACGTCCTCGCTCGGTCTGTAGAATAGATATCCAAAGGACTGTTTGGGATAACCAATGAAGAAACACCTTTCGCTTCTGTCTGCGAGTTTGTCTTGAGTCTCTCGTCTAACGAAAGCCTCACAACCCCAGACCTTGATATGTGCCAACGAGGGAGCTTTCCCCGTCCACATCTCATGAGGTGTTTTTGCAACCTTCTTAGTTGGGACAAGATTGAGGATATGGGCGGCAGTCTCTAAGGCATACCCCCAGAAATGAATTGGAAGTGAAGCTCGACTCATCATGGAACGAACCATGTCCAACAGGGTTCGGTTGCGCCTCTCTGCAACACCGTTCAGCTGTGGTGTTCTGGGAGGTGTCAACTGCGAAACTATTCCGCATTCCTTTAGATAGTCTAGGAACTCGATACTTAGATACTCTCCGCCTCTGTCGGATCTGAGCATCTTTATCTTCCTGCCTAATTGATTCTCTACTTCGTTCTTAAACTCTTTGAACTTTTCAAAGGTGTCCGACTTGTGCTTGATTAAGTAGATATAACCGTATCTACTAAAATCGTCGGTAAAAGTCACGTAGAACCGCGTGCCATCCTTTGTGGTTGATCTGAATGGACCACACACATCCGTGTGAATGATGTCCAATAGACCTTCACCTCTTTCAAAAGACCCTTTGAAAGGTGATTTAGTCATCTTGCCCAACAGACAAGATTCGCATACATCATCCGATTTGAGGTCGAATGATTCCAACACTCCATCCTTTTGGAGTTGGGCGATGCGTTTCTTGCTGATGTGCCCGAGCCGACTATGCCACAGACATGCCTTTTCCACATCACTAGTAGAATCAATATAATTTACACTATGTCCTAGATTGTCAACACATTTCACAGTTTCATACACACCATCACAAGGATAAGCAGTAAAATTCAAAATACCATTTTTGAAAACAGAAATAGATCCAATATTATTATCAAAAGAAAAATGAAATCCTTGTCTGAACAATGCGTGAAATGAAATAATATTCCTTGCCATTTCTGGCGAATAGCAACAATCTAATAAATCTATACAAACTTCACTACTAAGCACTAAACTGTAAACGCCGATCTTGGTAACAGGGGACGATCTCCTATTGCCCATGATCAAGTTCAGTCTACCGTGCTCCACCTCCCTGCTTTCCTTTAGGCCCTGCATATCAGAACAAATGTGAAAACCACATCCTGTATCAAGGACCCAAGAATTAGAAGATGGTGAGTTTTTAGAGATAGTGTATATACCTGCTGTCGATGGCTTTACTTTCCCATCCTTGACATCCTGCAAGTATTTGGGGCAGCTTCTCTTCCAATGGCCCTTCTCTTTGCAGTAAAAACAGTTGGCTTCATCGGGGTTGGCTACGCAAGGAATTTGGGAAGACTTGGTTCTCGAGCCATTGTTGGATGACCCGACCTGAACCTTTTCCCTCCAATTTTGCTTAGGAGGGCCCTTCCTTTTCTTTCCTCTGCCACTTCCAATGGCTAGGACGGGCTGATTAACCGAGGGTACACTTTTACCCTTCATCCCGTCTTCAGCAACTCGAAGCATGCGATGCAACTCAGTCAGGTTAGCCTGATTGTTGTTCAAATGATAGGCCAGCCTGAACTGGTCATAAGAACTCGGTAGGGAGTTAAGCACTATGTCAACGGCCAACTCCTCCGGTACAGGCATCGCAAGCTTTCTAAGCCGCTCCACGTAACCTTGCATTCTTTGCACATGGGCGCAGATGGACTCTCCATCTTTAGGTTTGCTGTTCGTGAAGTCCTTGACCACTTCGCACCTTTCGATGCGCTCTTGCTTACGGAACTTTTCCGCAAGCTCACGGTGCATCTCATAGGGCCAGTAGTCTTCGTATATTCTCTGCAATTCGGGGTTCATTGTGGCAATCATGATGCAGGCCACTTTGGTCGCATCATCAGAATGTTTTTGGTACGAGGCAATTTCCTCGGGAGTAGCAGTTTCGGGGTCGACATCGACAAGCTCGGTCTCGAGAACATACTCTTTGTTCTCATACCTCAGAGCCATCTTGATGTTTCTAATCCAGTCATTGTAGTTTGTCCCGTTCAATTGAACCTTGGAACACAGTGATAGGATTGAGGGAACACTGGAGTTTGAGTGGGGAGCGGATTGATCAGCAGAAGACATCTATAAAAGAAGGTAAGTTTAATTAGATACTTGTCGGTCCTTATAATAACCCAATATAAAATAAGGCTAGGATCCAACTATAACAATTTGCAACATAGAAGAGGGATGCCGTAATCTATAAGCAAATTTTATAAAGGTAGGCGAATGACGATTCAGCCGATTCCACCGCGGAAAAATAATCTTATTATAATGGAATTCCTAGTTTCTTATGAGATTTATTGAACTGTTCAATAGCATGTTTAATCTCGGATATGCCCCACCGTTTGTGACTGGGATGCCGAGGATCACAAACCGGGTGTGAATAACCATGCAAATTAGCTTGGTGCTCTCGGGGTCCATTATCATCTCAAATTGATGTGCCGGTAAACCACACACGCTCCATCAACAATGATAACACCCGAGACACCCATTGCCACTCTTTATGAACCCCCATTGGTGTGCCGGTAAACCACACACGCTCCACCAACGTTTCATAAAGTGCAATGTGCAATTTCATGGGGTAGCATCAAATTCACATTTTTTCTAAAGTAACTAGATTGGGATTTTGTGTAAGGTTCTAGTACTTTGATCATTATACTTTTAATGATTAAGTGGTCCTTGTCAAAACTGTTCGGCTAACGACCCTCCACTGATCAGGCGAGCGGTGGGTGAGAGTGTTCACCCATTAGACTACCATTTTATAGGCAGTCTCCTTATACCCACTTTATAGACCAGCTTCGTGAATGAGGCCTACTATTGAATTGACTGACCAAATTTATCTCATATATATAGTATTAACTTTTAATAACATATATAAGATGTATTTTAAAACCCTTTAAAATATTTAAGGTTTATCTTTTAATTTTACCAAATTTAACAATTAAATTTTGAATTAAATTAAACCTTATAATCGATTTAATCAATTTTAATTACCAATTAATTAAATTAATTAAATCTAAATATTTTAAACATTTTAAAATAATTTTCTGGATTTTTCTATTAATTTTT
Source organism: Cichorium intybus (assembly GCA_023525715.1). Classification (NCBI taxonomy): domain Eukaryota; kingdom Viridiplantae; phylum Streptophyta; class Magnoliopsida; order Asterales; family Asteraceae; genus Cichorium; species Cichorium intybus. The sequence continues at coordinate 36,474,106 of CM042011.1, forward strand.
CGAAATTTTAAATTAATTTAAATCCCTTTTGAATTATCCTTTAATTAACATTTAATTAAATTAATTCAAATGAAGATAGGTTTATCCAAATTAATCAAATTAATTAAAACCTATCCTTAAACCCTTAATTTTCGATTTTTAGGAATAGGTTTAAGGTTATCCTTTTAATTAACAAATAAAGTTACCAAAAATAGAAAACCTTCTAAAACCCTAATAGCTAGAAATCGAAATTACCAAAGGGGGGGGATTAGGGTTTCCAAAACCCTAATCCAAAAAGTCGATCCTCATTAAATTAGGGTTTAGAAGCCTTAAACCCTAAAACAGTTATAACCATTCAACAAGAAAACAATACAGGCTCTGATACCACTGAAAGGTTTTGTGCAAACCATGAACTAAATAACCTAAGTTCACATGCAACCTATAAGGATCTATGTTTTCTTCTAATTGAACATATAACAAAAACCTAGAGGCCAGAAAAACAAACTAAAGATCAAAACAGAAAAACCAACCTTTATTTCTTGGAAGCTGAGCAGCAAAATTATCCTGCCTCAAATGAAAGTCACACCCAAGCAGAGGAGAGGAGAAATCGAAAATCCAGAGAGAGTATATGTGAAATTGGCGAATTCAAATGGTGGCCAGGGAGCCCTATTTATAGTTTCCAGGTGATTAACTGATAAGCCTTTAGAGATAAACCTTTTTGAATTCAAATAAGATAAACCTTTTATCTTATAATTCAAACTCCTATTTATCCTCTATATATCAATTTCGAAATCTATATATACCATATATAGAATTCGAAATCCACTGGTTACTCCCACTGTCACTTACTCAACTATTGAATAATTACAGTTTTAGTCCCTGCACCTTTAACTAATTAATTAATCCCCAAATTAAATCCAATTAATTCTGGATTAATTCCTAATTAATTAATATAGTTTCTAATTAATATATTATCACTTTAATATATTAATAAACCATATATTTAATTCCTGTTGATTTATTAATCCCATAATAAATCAACCTTTCTCTCTACCGAATTTTCTACCAAACCTCCAGCCATGAGGGCAACCCAAATGGACTGTGCTTCTATTAATTAGGTAAATACTAATTATTAGTCATGGCTTAGACACCTAATCCAACAGTTGGTATCAGAGTCATTAATGAAGATTGAGTCAAATATGCTAATCGGATCTGTTGCCTGATTTGTAGCCTAATCTTTAGCTATCGGTTATGGAATGGGTCTGTCATTCCATAATTAGTTTTTGTTTATATAGCTTCGTCGTGACCCTGTTAGGGTTAACTTTTGTAATCTCTTTACGGCGCTCATACAGAATAGTTCTCATTGAATTGTTCTTGAGCTGCATTGTTAATCATTCAACATCAGTTCTTCATATCGTCTGCTTTTGATATTGTTTATTTACATTAATCCGCATCTTTGAATCACGTCATCACCTCATCTTAATATGTACTTGTTTATATACATATCAAGTAAATTGTAGTGTTACAGAACAAATCAAACTCAACTCTTCCGATCAGAATATACGAACACGCTGGAGCCGATGTGTGATATGTTTGAAATCAGCGGTCTGTTAACCAAATAAGATTACGAGGTGCGAGAGAGAGAGAGAGAGAGAGAGAGAGCTAGACAGAGAGAGAGCGAGATAGAGAGAATGATAGGGCGACGGAGGAAGAAACCGATCTCACCAGTGATGGAGGCGGGATGTAAGTGTTGAGCAGGAAAGGATACGTCCGAATTATGATTCACGTGAGGAGATAGGTTTAAAAGAGAAATGTTTTCAGTGGTAAAGAAGTAATCAACCACATTCCATTTTCCATGGCATTTAATTCCTTCCATGTATCGATGGAATTAATTCCCTCTACTTTGATGGAATTTTACCCCATTAAAGGATTCCAATTCCCTTGTAAAGCTTGAACCAAACACAGCATTTTGAAGGAATTGGATTTCAATTCCTTCGAATTCCAACGAACCAAATGCTATCTGGGTCTTTTTGCCGAAATCATCAATTTTAAGGGGAGGTTTTTTTTGTAGTTTTTAATATTTAATTAAGTATTCAAGATGGCGTATGATCATTTCTTTTTATTAATTTTTATTTTAGTTTAAAAAATATATTGTATTATATTTAATTAATTAAATATTAATGTGTAATTATAATATTTATTGAAATGGTTTGTATTAAATATAATGTGTTTAAAAAATGGCTAATTAAACAATAATGATTTATAAAATATTTTAGATAGAAAATGATAAATTAGTTAAATTCGCAATAAAAAATTAATTTAGTTAGAAACCAAAGTTAATGAAATAATGATTTGACGATAAATTTTTAAAATGATATTATACTAATTTTAGGGTTAATGACATTTAAACCCAACAAGGTTTTGCAAAAACTTTTAAAAGGTCCTTGAATTAATTTTTGTACTTTTTAGACCATTAAAGTCATATGTTACCTATTAATTGAGGGCATTAACCGGAATTCTTCCGGTTTACCTGTCAAAAGGTTACTATGTATTACAACGTGGCAAATTTTTATATATTTGTGTACTTCTATTTGTATTTGTACCTTTTTAAGTTTTTGCAAACAAAAATAAAAGGGATTAAGGAAAGGGGAGACCAGAGGGTCTTCCTTCTTCGTCTCCTTCCCAACTTACCTGCACACTTTTAATGAGGCTCTTATCTCCACCCTCAACTATCGCATCTCAACCTGTTTCCACTCCTTTACCATCGCCACAAGTTCTCCAGTCAGCTCACCTACTCCAATGACTCTTCATCCGATAATTTGACCACATCCTCCTCCCGCAGCTTCACCACCACCAGCTAGTCCTCCTCCTGTAGCTTCAACACCACCAACCACTCCTCCTCCTGTAGCTTCAGCACCATTAGCCACTCCTCCTCCTATAACTTCACCACAACCAGCCACTATACAATTCTGATTTTTATATGAAAAAATATTCACTTCGAAAAACACATCCAAGCACCCCTTCTCTTTTTACAGTTTTTGGAAATTCTGATTATGAGAAGCAAGGAATGGATGCACATTAGTTTTAGATACATGTGAAATTACCTAATTATCCCTAACTTTAATCAATTTGTCGTCCAAACACCACCCCCTCAATTTTGAAGTGTTCAGTAAATCTGATTTTGAAATGCAACGAATGAAGGATACATTGTTTAGCAAATTTGTACATTAATCAGTTTAAGAATGATTTAGAGAGATGTAACTTCTAGAAGAACAAACTAGGGAGTAGGAAGTGTAGTATGATATAAACGGAAGTGCAGAAGAAGAACGCAAGTGGCGCAGGATTCCGGGTGTACTGCTGGCGAGGGTTGCGATCATTGGTGGTCTGCGGTGTTGTTTTACAGAGACTCTGTCACGCGTGTGGATATTTCACGCACAGTCGTGGTGACGAATTTGCAATGGCGGTACTCTTTTATATTGAATCTATTCTGGACCCTGACCCAATAACATTTACGGCGTGAGGCGCCATTAATGAACAAAGTCGTTTGAAAATTTTGAGTAATTAAACCATATTTAATTGCTAAAGTCCTCAAACCACGATCCTAAATAGCATTACCTAGATATCAATTACAGAGATTAATCACATACATCGAAAGAAAAAGGATACTTTCATAAGAAATTTGTTCGGAGATCGATAAATTAGACAAAGAAAATAATCTTCTAAGTTCAAAGATTCAATTTTCCTACACGAAGTTGAACTCAATTGCAATGAAATAGGCGCAAAATCAAGTTCATCGTAGATTAAAATGCAGATTAGCTTACTCAAAACTTAAAATCATGAATATAGACAATAAGCAATATCCACAAAGCAGAAAGAGAAGAACTAGGAATGATTTTTAGGAAAGCTAGAGAAAGAAGGGCGTGAGACCGTACATAGACGAAGGGCATATTGGTCTAATGATTTGATGCTTAGGAGGAGAAGTTGATGACAGAGATCTATGACCTTTGGGAGAATTGTTTTTATACAGGTGGAATCATACATGTGGACAAAAGAACTTGGACTTTTGAAAATCAAATGACACGTCAACAAATTTACCGGATACCCCTTCAGATTTTACAAAAGGGTGAATATGACATAGATTTCTTGAGCTTAAACCCTTACAAAGCATAAAAACTAGTTCAGATACCTTTTAAAATTTTTTACAAAACTTTATTGGGTTATAATGATAGGAAAGGGTTCAAATGAGAACCCTTAAAAAGTTGAGAACCGTGAAAACTAATCTCGGCCCTTGACGCAATTCATGAGAGGGTTGTATATATATGGAGCTTAACCAGTGTGAACACGTTATAGACGATCAAATCCCATAACCTTTAGATCAAAATAATGTGTGGCTTGGATTAGTTCTTTTAGTTCTCAATCTTTTAATGGTTCTCATTTGAACATATTCCTATAATGATATTAACCCAATTTCATATACTAATTTTAACTACTAAAAACTAAAATCATTGAGATGACCACTTTTAATATTAAAATACAATTTTCATTTCAATTACTAAAAATTGACATTAAGATATATTTTAATAATTTTAATAGAATAATATTTTTATTAGATTTTATACAAACCTGCCAATTATTATTGTACAACACTAAAATGGTTTTATTTTTTTTGGAAGGTTGGTTTTTTGTCTAACTTTTGTAGTAGTGCCGACAATATGTATCGTGGAGAATCAACCAATAAATTATTAACCGTACTAATAAAATCGATAGCCAACATATTTGGAATTTAATATGTTTGGCCGGTAGTACTATTCCAGTTAAACAGTTTTGATACGGCAACAGTACAAAATTTTGACAATTACTAAAACAAACTACTAACACAAGCGACTAAGTAACGATCAGTTAGACAAACAATATTAAAAGAAAAGTTTTTGGTATATTACTAACACTAATATGTACCAACCAAACTTGTTGGTAGCGAAATAAGTTGGTACCAAGTATACTTGGTACGGTACTGGTAATTAAATTCCTCTGTTAACTATTATTGGTACGGTACACGATATAGAGCAAAAAAATCTCGGTATCGTACCAATTCCACCGCTATTATGTAGTAGTTTGAGTAAATGATCAATATATCTCTTATTTTGTTTTCTGTTATGTTACAATTTTGTAAACTATTGGAAAAATATGTAAATTATTGGAAAACGAAATAAATGGTTGTTTGGAAGAAATTGAATGATTTCGCATACAATTGTTAAGATGTCTAAAATATTAAATATACATAAATGATTTAGAGACATGAGTGGTTCGGTGTTGTTTGGTAATGTTACTAAACATAACTGTTAAATAAGAAAATTTACAAATTTAACATTATAAGAGCAACTCCAACATTAACATTATAAGACCAACTCCAACCATGTCAATAAAAAACACTTGAGGAGTGATTTTTAGTAGTATATTTTTTACTTAGTATTTGTGTAGAAGTGTTCGTTAAAAGTAGATATTAACTTTTAAAAGTGAAAAATTACATCAAAACTAAAAATTAAAAGCTTCTATAAACTGCTTGACATAAATTTTAAATTATAAATTCTTTGTTTAAAATCAAAGCCAAAAGCGCATATTGTCGAACAAAACTTTTGGTTTAATTCATGTTTTTTAAAGGGGTGTTTGAGAGTGCTTATTTTAGGCGTAAACATTTTTGGGCAAACGAAAGGTTATAATTATAAACTTTATACATATTGAAAAGCTGTATACATATTAGAAAACGAAAGGTTATAACTATAAACTTTATACATATTGAAAAGCTGTACCTCACAATTCTGTTTTTAATTTGTTAATGTAAAATAATAAAATATTTAAATAAACAAAAGCTAACATGATAATTACAAAAACCAAGATGCCTTTCACCGGTATATCATACTAATAATAGGAAGCATCCGTTGATTCCGTTCTACTATACGCCGTGGGCGGTCCGACATTTTCCGTAAGCCCAGGACCCAGGTACACAAACCGAGTGGTATCTCGTATTTATATTTTGTCATTTTCTTATATAAAATCAAATATAATAAAAAAAATATTTAATAGGAGTTAGATCCATTAATTTGTAAAAAAAATCGGTTTATCTTATTATCCGGTTTGGAAAAAATAGTTTGTAACTAATCCTAAACCGGTAATACCAGATCAAACATTTCCGTACCCTATCTATATACACCCGATCCGATTTTTGGGAAAACTTGTTTGCCCGTATTGGAATGAACATACGACGAAAAACATGATAAACCTTGGAATTTGATCAGAACAACGATTTGTTCATCTAACCATACACACAACAAGGATATTACACACGCAAATAAACTCTCAAATATCTTTTAATACACAAAAGCATTTTAATACATGTTATTATACATCATCAACCAACCCTACTCAAAATTAACACTAATCACCTCCAAGCCGAACAAGTTACCATCGGCCGGTTCATCCACCCAAGAACAACCGCACCATCCCTCTCACCAAGCCTATACCCCTCACTATACTCACTCAACACCCCTTGAACCGCTTGAACCACCGAATGGCTAACCGGGCTAGCCGTGAACCCAGCCGCTTGAAACCTAAACCTCCACTTATCCAACGGTTCATGTCGTTCCACCCTATCCGTATCCTCACAAGCCACTATATTCACCATATCACGCGCCACACAATTCTCCTCCGCACTAATCCTCCGCCTGTCGTCGCGCGGTAACTCGATGTTCTTCGGAAGCTTCGTGTCGATAGACTCGAACATCGCGGTGTAATAATCAAGAGCCTCTTCGAACCGTTTTGAGAATGACGAAGTGTTCGTGTTGGATTCTTGTTCAAGAAGTGTAACAACTTTTGGAGACAAACTTTTAACCAACCGGATCAACCGGTCCCGGTGGTTAACCGTGCTCACGGACTCATCTGGCATGTGGTGCAACATGTAAGGGAAGTTAACCGCTAGGGCTTCACCGGGTTGTACCCTAAGGTTCCCCCAATTAACATCACTTCCTGATATTGCGGCGGCATGGAACTCGAACTGGACTCCGTTAGCCGCCGCGACTTTCGCGAGCCGTTGGCCGACGAGCTCGAGCCCGCCGTCTCGCGCGTAGGATGAGTCACCGTCGTCGACTCCGGTGACTCGGAGGATCGGCGGCCCGCCGGGACGCCGAGCAAGGTCTTCAATGAGCTGGACCCATTGACTGCCTTGTGCGATTAAAAAGTCGATGACGTGGACGTGGGTTTCGTTTTGGAATGCTTCTTTGATTACAACGTTTGCTGACGTGTACGCGAATTTGTAATATGGGCAGATTTCGTAGAGGATTGACATGTAGGACATGAGATCTTTTGGGCTTGGTTCGTAACATTTTAATTTTTTGTAAATTACGGATCCCGAGGATAATTGACGGGCTCGAAGGCCTTCGAGCATGTAAGCGCCTAGTCGTTGAATTGGGTCGCCGGTTACTGAAACTTTGGTTTGAAGAATTTCCATTAAAGCTTCTGCGTCTTCTTTAGCGCCGTCATCCATGGCGTGAGCACAGGTGATGAGGATTTGTTTCAGATCTAAATTTGAAATACCCATTTGGAGCATTTTATGGTACTTATTTACGTTTTCAAAAGAGCTTGTGATTGACCCGTCTTCGAAATCGGATCCGGGTCCAAGCAGCTCCATTGCGACTTCTCGTAAAGCTTGCTCGACTTCATTGCTGACGGGTGACCCGTATGTGTTTTCGGGTGATGAGTGGTGAAGGTTTGACACGCATGATTGAGACGAATTTTGTGGGGAAAATGGGCTTCGGCTATTTGATGAGATGCTTGTGAACGGCGAGTTGTAGATTTCTATGGCGGGAGATGATTCCAAGGTGAAGAATTGGTCGTTGAAGGACTGACTGGTAACAATTGAGGTTTCTTGGTGCCGACTGGTGATGGTGTTGGGGTAGCCATTGTTGTTCAAGATTTGAAAATGCGAACCGGTTAAACAGAAGGGTTCGATCTGTTCTGATTGGTGGTACAACCGGTGGATGGCTGCTCCTGAATTTCGAGGTTTCTGGGATGTTTGCATTTAATGTGAGTTCCCCAAGAAGATCGATGAATTAAGTTGCGAAATTGTATCGTTTCGTAACGGTTAGATTGTGTGCATCATACCCGATTTGATAAGATTGGCTTCAACGATAGCTGTTTTTCCTGAATTTGAAACGTTTCAATAAATGAGTAACTTGCAGGTAAACCAAGCGAAACACAATAATTAATGGAGTTCAGTACTCGAATCGATGGAAGAGTTTAATTATCTAAATTCAAAGTAAAAAAGAATCTCATATTGATTAAGAACCCTAACTTAAAAGGGGATAATCACAACTCTTCAATTGAAAGAAAAAGTTGCATTGTTTTCTTTGACAAAATTGCCAAAAACGCGTATTTAGAGAAACATAACACCAAATTAAGTAATTAACTTTGCGATTCAATCAAATTAGCATGAAATAGTAACAACAAAGAAAATTAAAGCCCTAAACATCATATTAGGAATAAAAAACAAATTTTTCTTCAAAGAAGCCCTTTGTGCCAATCGATAAGAAGCTTAATTATGCTTGAAGTACAAGATTCGAAATCGAGCCATACAAGTCTAAATTAACACGATTTGACACAAACCCATCTACCCAAATCCATGAATCATCAAACTAATTAAACCTCGATGGCTTGATACATCAATCAAAAACACATAAAAGACAAAAGAAATCATATATGAAGCTTCCTTATCTCCATATAGTGAACATAATTGGGGGAAAAGACTGGAACTTGAAAATGATTGTATGAAGTTTTCTCATGGAAACGTACCTTTTGGTTGTTCTGATTGTTCAAAGGTTTGATCTTTTCAGAGAGAGAGAGAGAGAGAGAGAGAGAGAGAGATTATGAGGAAATGAGAGTCTGACTCTTGTTGAATGTTCAATGGTGTAATGGTTCTAGATGGTGGTGACGAGTTTAGTACATAAATATGCTGTAAGCGATGAGAGAGAATTTTTTATATGACGAAAATACCCCTCTACCATATTTAGCCTTGGTCACTCTGAACTTGGAACTGAATTTGGATGAATTTGCATTTTCTTTTTCGTGCATGGGATTGGAGGACTAACTTACCATTTTAAGATACCCTATCGTGACGACTGTCTATAGAATATGAAACCAAATATTTTAGGTTTGGTTTTTTAATGTTATGCCTTTTATGTATGAATTGGGTTAGTTTTTTTTTTTCTTCGTAAAAAGTGATTTTAGGCTGTTTAAATAAACGTGACAGTTATGAAACTCATTGTACCCGCCCGGAAGGTTTATGTAACAAAGATGTCGAGTTACATATATTTATAAGTGGTCATGATTGGCAAAATGAACATTGTTTGTATCGAAGAAAAGCTTAATTTGTTTAGTGAAAATATAAAAAATTTATTCTTACAAAAGTGTTTGATGAACTTCATATAAACTACAAAATATAACTTTACTTCTGTGTAAAATACTTGTATAAAGAATCTGACAAAAGTGCATCAACTACAAAATGGAAGAACAATGTTAGCACACAGGTTGCAATCATTACTCGTTAGATGATTATTCCAAATATAATTATGTCATAGACAATGATTGTATCATGATCTTCTGAGTGTATTGGACAATTTTTTTGTATTAGGTATATCTTATAAGCTAATAATAATTTATTATTGTGTATTTATAAGGTATCTCATATAATTAATTAAATTTTGAGTATTCTAATGTGTTTCATGAATATTTATTTCTTATTTCATGGCATATTTTTATGATTAACTTCTTTTCTCTAAATATCATGTTTTAATTGGCATATTCTCATAGTCGGTTCTACGTCCTCAATTATAAATTTTAATAGGGTAAATTTCATAAAAAACACTAACTTTTCAAAAAAATTCGATTTTGACACTGTGTTATTTTTTTTCAATTAAGTCACTAAGTTTTCAATTTTTTTCAATTAAGTCACTATGTTTCCAATTTGGTTTCAATTTTGACCATTTGACCGGTCAACCCGGTAGTCAGCTGACGTGGCATGATTGAAGGGTTTCTATGCAATCAATGAACACAAAAATTTCTATGGTTCACATGCAACCCTAATATTGATCTATGTTTTCTTCTATGAAGATTAGAACTAAAAACCTAAAGGATACAATTCAATTCTAAAGATGAAATAGGAAAAACCAACATTTGATCTTATGATCCTTTCAAGCAGTAGCAAAAGTATCCTGCCTCAAATGCAAGTCACACCCAAGTGATGGAAGAATCAGTCCAGCAGAGTAACACAGAGAGAGAGATGGCGTGAATAATGAGGTGTCATGGGGTTCCTTTTATAGCCTCCTAGGGTTACACCTGAAACCCTAAGGAGCCTCCAACTGGACAAAGCTTTTGACCACTTGGACCAGGCTTACCAAAACCCTAATTAGGGTTTCGCCAAACCCTAGAGGAGCCTCCAGGGTGGCTCCATTTTGGTCCCTGGTTTTTACCTGGCCAGTTATTCAACTATTGAATAATTGTCAACCAGTCCCTGCACCTTTAATTAATTTATTTAATCACTGAATTAAATCCAATTAATTCTAGATTAAATCTTAATTAATTATTATAGTTTCTAATTAATATATTAACACTTAAATATATTAATAAACCATATATCTATTTTCTATTGATCTATTATACAATTAATAAATCAACTATTCTCTCTACTGAACTATATATCTATCATCCATCTATGAGGGCAACCCAAATGGACTTTGCTTTTATTCATAAGATAAATACAATTATAAGTCATGGCTTAGACACCTAATCCAACAGTCTCCCACTTGGATAAGTCTATGACTTTAATTGTCTGAACTCTAACCCAGTCAGTTCTGTCCAAAGATAAGTGATCTGATGATCCTCCGTCCAACAGGATATTTTCAGACTCAAGACATGGACTAACATCAATCTTGGTCTGACACTCTGTTTCTCGATTTCTGATTTGCATATGACTTTAGAGACTACTAATTGAACACATCAATTTAGTCCCGGTTGGCCAACACTTTCAGTCAACTTCTAAATCATCGAGAGGCCTACAGATATCTGTTTCCCATCGGGTCATGGGACGGATAAGTTTCGACTTATATGTCCATGTCCAAATACATACAACAATGCATTTTATAGCACCGAGTTACTGGCGCGATTTCGTATTGTCAATAAGCACTTGTATCGCAAATAACATATCATATCTCTCCACTTAAAGATCACCGGATATTATCGTCTTAACATTGCTTGTGATATAATCCATGAAGCAATCTGTTAAGCGCGGGTTTATCCAATACTCAAATCTCTATTTTCTAAGTACTCATGAACGTGCAACAGTCTTACTGCAATGTCTAACTCTTTAGACAGTCTGCAACCAATTCATGACAGTCTTTGTTCATACTTACTTCCTAATAGTATGATCGACTGTGGAGTTTTAAATAATCTAATTATTAAGGAAGTTAAACATGCAAATATAGAAACACAGAAATAAACAATTGACAAAGGCATTAACAATACTCATTTATAAATCTCTATTATAAAATCACCGAGTCAATTACATTTATACTGTTACAAGTTTCTAATCTATCCAATTACTAAAACTAATATCATCCTTCAATCCAATGCTCTGAGCATGCTGATTGTGCTTGATCCTATTCAGAGCCTTAGTCAAAGGATCTGCAGGATTGTCCTCGGATGATACCCGCTTAACCAGTAAGTGCCCTTCTTCTACTTGATGTCGAATGTAGTGGTACTTTCTTTCGATATGCCTGGACTTTCCATGGTCTCGCGGTTCCTTTGCCAATGCGACCGCTCCTTTATTATCGCAGAAAAGTTCCACCAGCTCCTGAATGCTCGGGACAACTCCAAGGTCCCCGATGAAATTCTTCAGCCAAGCCGCCTCCTTAGACGCTTCACTCGCTGCGATGTACTCTGATTCCCATGTTGAATCAGCCACCGTTTCCTGCTTGGAACTTTTCCAAGTGACCGCTCCACCATTCAAAAGAAATACCCAGCCCGACTGGGACCGTCCACTGTCCCTATCTGTCTGTAAACTGGCATCTGTATATCCACTCACTTTTAACTCATTACTGCCACCAAGGACTAATACCATATTCTTTGTCCTTCGCAGATACTTGAGTATGTTCTTGACTGCAATCCAATGTGCTTTTCCAGGATTACCCTGTAACCGACTAACCATGCTCAGTGCATAGGATACGTCGGGGCGAGTACATGTCATAGCATACATGATCGACCCTACTGCCGAAGCATAAGGTACCCGACTCATTTCAGCTATTTCCTCATCGGTACTCGGACTTTGAGTCTTACTCAATTTAACACCACTTAGGATTGGTAACTCTCCCCTTTTGGAATTTTCCATGTTAAACCTCTTTAACACCTTTTCCAAATATGTACACTGGCTCAGACCTATCAATTTTCTCTTCCTATCTCTAAGTATTCTTATCCCGAGAATATAAGCAGCTTCCCCTAGGTCTTTCATGGCGAAACACTTCCCGAGCCAAGCCTTAACATTCTGCAAGGTCGGAATGTCGTTTCCCATGAGCAGTATGTCATCAACATACAGTACCAGGAAAGTGATTATACTCCCACTAGCCTTGACATATACTCAGGACTCATCTTCACTCCTAGAGAGACCAAACTCTTTGATTTTCTCATGGAAGCAAAGATTCCAACTGCGAGATGCTTGCTTCAACCCGTAGATTGATCTTTCAAGTTTACATACTTAATCAGGGTGCTTTGTGTCTACAAAACCTTCTGGCTAACTCATGTAAACATCTTCAGTCAGTTTCCCGTTAAGGAAGGCGGTTTTGACATCCATCTGCCAAATTTCATAATCATGAAACGCAGCTATGGCAAGCATTATCCTGATTGACTTAATCTTGGCTACTGGTGAGAAGGTTTCATCATAGTCAACCCCCGGGGTTTGAGTGAATCCCTTCGCAACTAGCCGAGCTTTATAAGTATGCACTTTTCCATCCATGTCGGTCTTCTTTTTGAAGATCCACTTGCACCCGACTGTCTTTCGACCCGGTACATTGTCAACCAAGTTCCAAACTTGATTGTCATACATGGACTTTATCTCGCTGTCCATTGCCTCTTTCCATTTTGCAGACTCGGGGCCTGCCACTGCTTCACGGTAGTTAGCTGGCTCATCCAAATTAGTCAGTGTACGATCACTGACTAACGTGTCACCGTCCGAAGTAATATGGAAATCATAGAACTCGGGCGGCATGCTAACTCTACCTGAACGCCTAAGGGGCAATGAAATGTCAGTGGGTCCAACAGGAACCTCTTCTTCATGTTGGTTGCTAGTTTCTTCTAAGGTTGTTTCATCGGGCGTCTCCTGAATTTCTTCGAGATCGATTGTACTCCCACTGTCCTCTTTGGATATGAGTTCTCTCTCTCTCGAAAGAATCCCCGTCTTGCTATAAAGACCACGTCCTCGCTCGGTCTGTAGAACAAGTATCCAAAAGACTGTTTCGGGTATCCGATGAAGTAACACCTTTCACTTCTTTCTGCAAGCTTATCTGAAGTATCTCGTCTCACGAATGCTTCACAGCCCCAGACTTTGATGTGTGCCAACGAGGGAACTTTCCCCGTCCACATCTCGTGTGGTGTTTTCGCAACCTTCTTGGTTGGGACAAGATTTAGGATATGGGCGGCAGTCTCTAAGGCATACCCCCAGAAATGGATTGGAAGTGAGGCTCGACTCATCATGGAACGAACCATGTCCAACAGGGTTCGGTTTCGCCTCTCAGCAACACCATTCAGCTGAGGTGTTCTTGGAGGCGACAACTGTGAAACAATTCCACATTCCTTGAGGTAATCGAGAAACTCGATACTAAGATACTCACCGTCTCTGTCGGATCTAAGCATCTTTATCTTTCTGCCCAATTGATTTTCCGCTTCATTCTTAAACTCTTTGAACTTTTCAAAGGTATCCGACTTATTCTTGATTAAGTAGACATACCCATATCTACTAAAATCTTCGGTAAAGGTCACATAGAACCGCGTGCCATCTTTAGTGGTTGTCCTGAAGGGACCACATACATCTGTGTGTATGATATCCAACAGACCTTCACCTCTTTCAAAGGAACATTTGAATGGTGATTTTGTCATCTTGCCAAGTAAGCAAGATTCGCATACATCATCCGACCCGAGGTCGAATGATTCCAACACTCCATCCTTTTGGAGTTGGGCGATGCGTTTCTTGTTTATATGGCCAAGGCGACAATGCCACAGACATGCCTTTTCTACACCGCTTAAAGCATCAATAGTTAAAACATTTTTACCATAATTATCAACACACATAATAGATTCATAAACACCATCACAAGGCATAGCATTAAATATAAAAACATCATTTTTGAAAACCGAAATTGAACCATTCAATTTATTGAATTCATAATAAAAGCCTTGTCTAAATAGTGCATGAAAAGAAATTATGTTCTTTGCCATATCATGCGCATAGCAACAATTATGTAAATCTAATCTAACTCCACTGCTCAGCATCAGTCCATAAACACCGATCTTGGTAACAGGTGACGTTCGCCTATTGCCCATGACCAGGTTCAGTCTGCCATGCTCCAGTTCCCTACTTTCCTCTAGGCCCTGCAAATCAGAACAGATATGAAAACCACATCCTGTATCAAGGACCCATGAACGGGAAAAAGATGAGTTATTAGATATAGAATATGTACCTGCCTGTGACGGTTTCACTTTACCGTCCTTGACGTCCTGCAGATACGTTGGGCAGCTCCTCTTCCAATGACCCTTCTGCTTGCAGTAAAAGCAGTCGGCCTCTTTGGGGTTCCGAACATGTGGAATTCCGGAAGACTTACCTTTCGGGGCACCGCTAGATGACCCGACATAAGTCTTTTCCCTCCAGTTCTGCTTAGGAGGGCCTTTCCGTTTCTTTCCCTTTCCGGAGCCAATGGCCAGGACAGACGGGTTGACAGGGAGCACAGCTTTTCCCTTCATTCCGTCCTCAGCCGTACGAAGCATGCGGTGTAACTCAGCTAGATTTGCCTGGTTGTTGTTCAAATGATACGCTAGTGTGAACTGGTCATAAGAACTGGGCAAGGCGTTCAGCACTATGTCAACTGCTAGATCCTCGTGAACCGGCATTTCCAGCTTTCTAAGCCTTTCCACGTAACCATGCATCCTCTGCACATGTGCACAGATGGACTCGCCCTCCTTGGGCTTGCTGTTAGTGAAAGCTTTTACAACCTCACGCCTTTCGATGCGCTCTTGCTTGCGGAACCTTTCCGCGAGCTCTTTGTGCATCTCGTAAGGCCAATTGTCCTCATAGATACGCTGCAGTTCAGGGTTCATAGTAGCGATCATGATGCAAGCCACTTTGGTTGCATCATCAAAGTGTTTAGTGTATGCAGCGATTTCTTCGGGAGTAGCGGTTTTAGTGTCCACATCAACAAGCTCGGTTTCTAGAACATACTCTTTATGTTCAAACCTTAGAGCCATTTTGATGTTGCGGATCCAGTCATTATAGTTGGTGCCGTCCAACGTCACCTTTGAGCACAATGACAGAATCGAGGTGACACTACCGGGATTTGAGTGGGGAACGGATTGGTCAGAAGACATCTGAAAAAGAAGAAGGTAGTTTTAATTAGATATGATAATAATATTAATCCTCATATTCACTCAAGAATAAATACAAGGCTAGGATCCTACAATAACAATCTACAATACCGAAAAGGGATGCCGTAATCGATACTGCAAATTTTATAAGGTAGGCGAATGACGATTCAGCCAATTCCACCGCGGAAACATAATCATATTATAATGGAATTCCTAGTTTCTTTGAGATTTACCGAACTGTTCGATAGCATGTTTTAATCTCGGGAATGCCCCGCTGTTTGTGACTGGGATACCGAGGATCACAAACCGGGTGTGAATAACCATGCAAATAGCTTGGTACTCTTGAAGTCAATTGTCATCTCTAATTAACGTGCCGGTAAACCACACATGCTCCGTTAATAATGACAAAATCAAGAAACCCATTGCGACACATTGCGGACACCAGTTGGCGTGCCGGTAAACCACACACGCTCCACCAACGTTCCACAAGGTGCAATGTGTAATTTCATGGATTAGCACCAATTCACATTTTTAACTTAAAGTAACTAGATTGGGATTTGTTTTAGGGTTCTAGTACTTTCAAATATAGCATTATACTTTTAAGAGGCTTAGCGGTTCTATCATACCCGTTCGGCTAACGACACTCGACTGACCAGGAGAGCGGTGGGTAAGAGTAGATACCCATTAGACTAACATTTTATAGTCGGTCGCCTTATACACTCTTTATAGGACAGTTTTGTGAATGAGGCTTACTAGCGGTAGACTAACCAATTTTCTTATACATATTAAATTAACTTTTAATTTTAAATATATATAAGATATATTTTAATCTCATTAAAATATTTTAGAATTAATTAAATCTTAATTTTTGCAAATTATTACTAATTTTTTTGAAAATTTTAATCAATCATTTTAACTGATTTAATTGGTTTTTTAATTAATCAATTAATTAAACTAATTAAATCTAGGTTACAGATTACCAAATTAATCAAATTAATTTATCTGTATTAGTCCTTGTGATTCTCGAAATTAACAAGCCAAGCAATTAGGGTTCAAGTTATTTTAGTTGATTTAGTTACCAAAAATATAACACACAAATATGGCAAGTAAATCAAGCAATCTAATGGGACCAATAGGGCATGGCGGCTAGGGTTAGGAAACCCTAGCCAAGCCGTCGACTTATATGCCTCCCAAGGAGGTATTTTCACAAAATACCTTGAGGCAAGAACAGATCTCAAACAGTTCAAATCAATTCACAAGAAAACAAGCTAGCTCTGATACCACTGAAGGGTTTCTATGCAATCAATGAACACAAAAATTCCTATGGTTCACATGCAACCCTAATATTGATCTATGTTTTCTTCT
This sequence comes from Cichorium intybus, assembly GCA_023525715.1. NCBI lineage: Eukaryota > Viridiplantae > Streptophyta > Magnoliopsida > Asterales > Asteraceae > Cichorium > Cichorium intybus. The sequence continues at coordinate 36,491,119 of CM042011.1, forward strand.
ATGAATATTAGAACTAAAAACCTAAAGGATACAATTTAATTCTAAAGATGAAATAGGAAAAACCAACCTTTGATCTTATGATCCTTTCAAGCAGCAGCAAAAGTATCCTGCCTCAAATGCAAGTCACACCCAAGTGATGGAAGAATCAGTCCAGCAGAGTAACATAGAGAGAGAGAGATGGCGTGCATAATGAGGTGTCAGGGGGTTCCTTTTATAGCCTCCTAGGGTTACACCTGAAACCCTAAGGAGCCTCCAACTGGACAAGGCTTTTGACCACTCGGACCAGGCTTACCAAAACCCTAATTAGGGTTTCGCCAAACCCTGGAGGAGCCTCTAGGGTGGCGCCATTTTGGTCCCTGGTGTTTACTTGGCCAGTTATTCAACTATTGAATAATTGCCAACCAGTCCCTGCACCTTTAATTAATTTATTTAATCACTGAATTAAATCCAATTAATTCTAGATTAAATCTTAATTAATTATTATAGTTTCTAATTAATATATTAACACTTAAATATATTAATAAACCATATATCTATTTTCTATTGATCTATTATACAATTAATAAATCAATTATTCTCTCTACTGAACTATATATCTATCCTCCATCTATGAGGGCAACCCAAATGGACTTTGCTTTTATTCATAAGATAAATACAATTATAAGTCATGGCTTAGACACCTAATCCAACAATGATGACGTGTCAGTCTTTGATGATGCGACGATGATGTGACATGCTAACGTGGCACCCGAGTGTCAAAATTGAAACAAAATTGAAAACATAGTGACTTAATTGGAAAAAAATTGAAAACTTAGTGTTTTAATTGAAAAAAATAACACAGTGTCAAAATCAATTTTTTTTGAAAAGTTAGTGTCTTTTTTGGAATTTTTCTACATTTTTTAAAATGATAAATTTGTCTTTTTACGTTTTTAGAACATATAAATATATATTTTTACAAGTATAAAGACATATTTTTATAGTTTTAGAAGCATACATACATTTTCATAAGTATATATACGTATTTATACTTCTAAAGACGTAAAAAAACGTATTTATACTTCCAAAGACGTAAAAAATGTATTTATACTTCTAAAAACGTATTATACTTCTAAAAATATAATAATATGTATTTATACTTTTAAAGACGTAAAAACATATTTATACTTCTTAAAATGTATTATACTTCTAACCGAACGTACTTAAACCAACATAAAAATATATTTATATTTCTAAAAACATAAAAATATGCATTTATACTTCTAAAGACGTAAAAACATATTTATACAACTAAAATGTATTATACTTCTAATAGAACGAACGTAAATCAACATAAAAATATGTATTTATACTTCTAAATGAAAAAACATACACGGACGAACTTAAATCAACATAACGGAACAAATATAAACAAACAAACATAAATTAACGAACAAATACTTATTTTCATGTTTTTAGAAATATAAAATATGTTTTTTTATATATAATCACGTATCGTATCAATCAAAAGCACGTTTGTTTTGCATATAATCACATATCGTATCAATCAAAATCATGTTTATAATGAAAAAATGTCTATAAAGAGTTTTAAACTCGTTTTATAATACGTATTTTATTGATATATACATGTTTATATGCAGAAAAACGTATTTATATTTTTAAAAGCATAAAAATATACATTTATATATATTTATGACAATGTATCTATGTTTCTAAAAATATAAAAATACGTATTTATACTTGTAAAAAAATATATTTATACGTTCTAAAAACGTAAAAAGACGAATTTATCATTTTAAAATATGTAGAAAAAATTCCCAAAAAGACACTAACGTTTCAAAAAAAATTGATTTTGACACTGTGTTATTTTTTTTTCAATTAAAACACTAAGTTTTCAATTTTTTCCAATTAAGTCACTATGTTTTCAATTTTGTTTCAATTTTGACACTCGGTTGCCACGTCATCATGCCACGTCAGCGTCGCATCATCAAAGACTGACACATCATCATGACACGTCAGCTGAATACCGAATTGACCGGTCAAATGGTTAAAATTGAAACCAAATTGAAAACATAGTGACTTAATTGAAAAAAATTAAAAACTTAGTGACTTAATTGACAAAAAAAATAACACAATATCAAAATCGAATTTTTTGAAAAGTTAGTGTCTTTTATGAAATTTGCCCATTTCAATATTCTTAGTTTCTTACTGCTTAGACAACAAAATGAGAATATGATCAACTTATAAGTTATAACACATTGACAGTGCAATTCTTAATTAAAATGGATAGTTTGGAAGTTTGACAAGTTCCAACTTCTATAACTTAGGTAATTTAAAGCCCGTACTAATTTAGAAACAAGCGTGTACGAATATTCAAAAGTCATTTGGATTGATAAATATTTATTTGTCACTAACCAAAATTGTCAACCCTTTAGTGTAATGAGCAAATAAACTATATTTATATCTTGACTAAAAGACTAAATTATCAGCTATTTTTTAAACAACTGATCAATTATATTTATATGTTGATTAGAAAAAACAGATCAATATTTGTTTATAGATCTCGTGGAACAGATAGATATTTAAAAATAGGAAGTACACAAAAATCTAATACCTTAAATAAAGCATATCGCCAGTGGAAAATGAGAAATGCAATATTCAACCGTAACTATCCCCCAAGTTCAATGAAACGGGATAAGAGGGAGGAAGAGTATACAGGACCGGATCAAGCCGATTTAGGACCCGGAGCAAAATAAAAAACGAGATATTTTATAATAATTTTTTTTGATAAAGGAGGACGGCACCTCCGAAATTTTTTATTTAATTAAAATTTTAATACAATAGCAGGCTGGAGACTCATTACCTATGAAAAAGGAAAAACCCCTGAGACAGGCCCTAGAAGTGAAACAACCTAACAACTACATATTACAAAACATAACAAAAAACCTAAAAAAGTTTACATTTACGGGATATTTTAGAGAAAAAGTCATTAATAATAGGGAAAATGACACTGTAGCCCAACCAACTTTTGGGTTTTGATCTAAAAGGTCCCTGAACTATTTTTTTTGCTTTTACAAGGAACGAACTCTGTAATTACCTTTTAATAAAGTCCCTGTAACCATCACAACCGGTTAGAGGGATTCAGCTTGCACACATGGCAGCTTACTCAGCAACGAGAAATTACATGTAATGCCACGTCAACGAGTGAGTCAACCCGGCGAGTCAATACGGTGTCATAAAAACCATTCAAAATTAAATAAAGCTACATTATTTTTAATTTGATCAGGTCCACCTTGCTAAGCTTTGTTCTTCACGGTGACACCATGTTCTCCGGCGACGATTAAACTGGTTGCCATATCTAGGAACAACCCGTCCTCCACCACATCAGAAATCCTCAAAATAGCATTGTAGGCAGTCTTTAAATCCCTATATCTTTCTGGTAGAGTTCGAAGCTTGGCCAAACAATCACCTTCTTTGAACAACAATCGAAGCATCTGGGCTGTAAATTTCCAACAGAAAGGAACAATTTTGACAGGCATAGCTAAATCGCTGCCATTGACGTAAACGAGTTTTGATTTTTTGACGATCACAACGAATTTCTTGGAAACACATTCGATCTTCTTTTCATGAAACAAACTCTCGCCCCCATGGTGACAGAAAAACACCAACCTCTCCAATCAAGCACCACCTACAACATTCTTCCATCAAAGAAACTTACCAGAAGAAGACTCACCTCGAGCACACCCTTCTCTGGTCGGATACTCACATCGTCTGCTTTGTCATGTTGCTTCATGAAGCAACGTCGACCAAGAAATTGTGCAGCAACATTGACCAAGAAATTGAACAATAAAATGTAAGAGAAAAATGTTGTTCGGGATCGAGATGAGATCGGAAATTAAACACCAAATTGATTAAAATCAGTTGGGAAACGCACAACCTGCTATTTTCAAGGTGAGGACGAAGACAGAGGTGTTAAAATCGACCAAGTCCACCGGTGAGGGAGAAGGAGACGTCCACCGGTGAGTACCCCTTGCTGAACAAGTCCACCGAGAGAAGGAGACGTGGATCGAGAGGTGGATGAAGATGTTAAATGGAAAATACCGGCCGATCAGGTAGCGTGAAGAAGAACGGGATAATCTAGGGTTTTTTCTTTTTCATTTTTCAAATTTTCAATAAATTGAAATTGAAAATAAATAATATAATACGTGGCATTTAATTGATGACTAGGCAAAGGGGTAACCGGTTTACCCCTTCAATTTCGATTGAGTGACCATTTTAACGTACAAAATACGAGTTCATTCCCCTTAAAAGCAAAAAAAATAGTTTAAAGACCTTTTAGATCAAAACCCAAAAATTGGTTGGGCTACAGTGTCATTTTCCCTTAATAATATTAGTAAGGTCAATATTGTCCAAAAAATCTTTTTCCATGCATATTGCATAACATGGCCAAATCATTTAACATTTCTTGTGACATTGATGATTTCAAATTGTTTTTTTAATAGCTTCAATTTCAAAAATTTTATTTCTGCTAATGTTACAGTAACATGTAGAGTTAATAAGATTCAATAAGCAATTAAAACATTTGGATAACAATCTTCTTCTTTAACAAACTCTAAAATTTCAATTGCGGACATAACTACATTTGGCAAAGTTATTTGCAACACTTTGAGTTCTGAAAAGAAATCATTTAAATCTACATCACACAAGTTATTATGAGAAAATTGTTTTACAAAATTAGTACAACTTTTCTGAAGTTCATTGTCATTCAAGGACTTCAATTTTTTTGAATCATACAAAAAACCAAAAGTGTTTTCAAAAGTCGTTAATTCTTGGAATCTACTATCTAGTGAAGCAATTGTCATATCAACAACACCTACAAAATACTCAATTCTAAAAAATTCTTCAAGCGTCTCTAATTCATATTCATTATTAGTTTCATCAAATTTTCTTTTTCTAATAACTCGGCGTCTTATTGGAAAAATTGCTTCAACATCCATATCAAGTGCAATAGCTTTAACATTATTAATGTTAACGAGAAATCCTTCATTTCTGAAAATTTTAAAGAATGTTGTTATGCTTTTTAGTTGATTAATGGTAGCATCAATACTCATAGATTTGACTTGCAACCTTTTACTAACCATATTAATAGCAAATAAAATTTCATACCAAATGATCATACCAAGTAAAAATTCAAATGTATATCGCGCTAACTAAACTTTTGTTTCACTTTTTAATTTTGCATCATCACACGATTTACATAATGTTATCAATGCCATCCTTATTTGAGGATTTTGATACCTAATAGCTTTTACACTCTTAATTCTACTCTCCAACGTGTATTATATAAGGATTTTACTGTTAAAGTTGGAACGTTATGAAGTAATATTTTCCATATTTTGGGAGTCCCCAAATTCCTATTTTGTTTTTATGACTCAAGACTAAATTCTAATTGAAATAATATCTCATAATAAGTTGATAAAATATCTTAACACATAATTTTTCATATTGTTACCATTTTGACCATTTTGCCATTTCATAACATATTATATATATATATATATATATATATATATATATATATATATATATATATATATAAAACTTCTTTACATTAAAGTACTTATATTTAAATATTATCTTATACAAAATTTTTGGTCATCACAATTATTTTTCAATAAATTAAAACTATTTGTTTGGATGCTTTTTTTAATGATTTCAAAAAAATAATTTTAATATTTTCTAGGTTTATTTGATATATCAACTTAAACCTCATACTCAGCAACATATTTATAATTCTTCAATTATTTTTAAAATAGTCTTTGAAACATATTTATAATTCTTTAATTATTTTTAAAAATAGTTTTTGAATATATTTTTGTTTGACCGATATTATATATATATATATATATATATATATATATATATATATATATATATATATATATATATATATATATATATATATATTAATTTGCAACATTGGATTGTGAGACAAAATTACTATTTGATTTTTTTTATTTCGAAAATCAAAAATATTAAATCAAGATCATAGTATAATTGTTAAAGCATTTGATACAAAATAAAAATAAGCTTACATTTGGAAATAGTAATTTGGATTCTGCTTACAGCAAACTTTCATATATTTCGTTTTTTTCCTCTCAACTAATTTCGAGTTAATTGTTTTCATCCCTATTTATTATAAAGTTATATTAACGGTATTGTGTAAGTTGCGATTTCGGTCCCTTATTATATTTTAAAGTTACAATTTTCATCCCTTACATAATTTGTTTTTTGTCGAGCTGCGTTTTCCAATATACCGACTTCTGCAACATCGTGCAAACGGTCCAAACCCTAGTTGTAATTAAATTTAACATGGAACGACATACATAAGTTGAACTAGTATAACATTAAAAAATAATGATTTCTTTAATTATATTAAATGCTAATAGAATAGTTTTTGAATTAATTTAATATAACAATAATCAATAATTCACACGTCGATGCCATTAGGAATTTAAACAAACTAATACGAGTCCAAAATCTATTTTCCAAATAACTAAAAATATCAAAATATTAAAATAGATTTTCTAACTAATGAACAATGGCAATAATTAAAATAACATTAAATAGATTATAGATAGTTATGCTTTAGTAAAAGTTACATAAAAATAAAGGGTGATTCTATCCTCACAAACCCCCCCCCCCCCCCCCAAAAAGCATATTACACACATAAAATTACTAAGCATACCTCCTATAAATGTGTGTTGGGGGTAGCTATAGTACAACCTAAAATAAATCACGTTATTTTAAATTCAATTATGGGTTTTTTCAAACAGATCAAAATTAAAAGACCATCAAAATAGTCTTAAATTAATATATTATAATAATAGTTAAAAACATATGGTTCGAAATATATATTTACCTTAAATCATATTATTTTCAATTCTATTTTATGAAATTCATTCAATATTTATGATTATTATAATTCTTTAACTTCGAATATTTTAATACATGTCTTATGTTTCATAATAATTAAAATATTTAATATTAATTTTAGAATTCCATATATTTATAGTTAATTATATTGTTTTAATTATATTTAAAAATACATATATACCTTTGTCTTAAATACATAACTATATTCCTATTTTTCGCATGTAAAGCACGAACAATTGCCTACTGAATATATAAATTAGATGTGGTTTTATTCTCATCAGAGGCGGACGCATGATTTACCAATAGCCGTAGTATCGGAGATGCATCATGTTAAATAGTGGTACTTTTTTTTCTGCGGGGTAGCACTCTATTAGAAAAAAAAATTGTACTATGTTTACGAAATTTAGCAGGTGTCTGGGCCACCCCAGGACACCATTAAGAACTGCCCCTGATTCTCTTCGTATGACTATTGACCAAATATATTTATAGTACCTTCAGAAATTCTTCTCCGGTAGATTCACCCAAAATGTAACACCCAGTTTCTTATCTCCGAATTTCATCATCATCACTCAAAGTTAAACATAAGTGATCATGGTAAAATCAAAGTTAAGCAACATATGTACAAGTAGTATTCAAAAGAACAAGTACTTAAACAAACGTGTCCCAAAAACTGGGTTACAAAAGACCGTTTTTACAAAAATATACAAGAAGTGTATCTTGGTTTACAAACAGTCAAAAGTTAAGTCCCATGTCCAGGCAATCATCCCTCAGCAATCTTCTTACCCCTGTCACCTATAATACAAATCATATAACCATTTTTATGAGCTAATTAAGCTCAGTGAGAAAACAATTAAAACTTAGAACTCATTTCATTAGTTCTCAACAATTACAATATGCAAGTATCAATGATCTCAATCTCTTCGACTATCTCAGTTAATTAGTGTGCTCATTCACACTAAGCACTCATTTATAACAAGAAATACTCCATTTTGTGTAGCTCATATTATTTGTTATTTCAACTAATTAAATGCTACAACATAGTCTATCATAATCAATGAATTAGAACTACTCACCTGACGTCTGTTCAGTCCGTCCATGGTCCACCGGTGCCTCGTGTATCTCCTTCCCTCCTATGAGTATCTGCTGAAAATGACATCACATATATCATACCTTAACATCCTCAAAACAATTCAACAACATCTAACTCAATGGATCAAGAATCAATAGTTAACAAAGATCATAATCTATGAATATCATGTGCTATCAACTCAATACCTCCAATTTTGCGGTTTTTACCAAATCAACCGTTAAAACTTTGCAATAATCGTAACAAAGACTCAATACAACATATAATAATAACCTATTAGCAACACATGAGCTAATTCAAAGCATATCTTAGGATTTGGGCATCTAGGGTTTGAAACCCTAAAAAAATCAAGATCGCTAACATTGGAAATCAAGAACTCAAGAATGTGATTCGGGTGTTAAATCCGACTTCCCACACTTTTCCCACGCTAAACCCTCAATCAAAAGGCTCAAAAATCGCTACCTTAGATCTGAAAATCGTCTAGAGTGGTTTTGAGTTCGTAAATGGGAGAAAAAGAGGAGAAATGGGTATTTAACCCTTGCCCTATAACCCTCCCCGGGTTGGTCAGAACCCGACCCAGTTTACGTTTACGATATTTTCTTCGTTCGCTTCCGAATATCAACCCGACCCGGGTTTTTGGACACGACCCGGGTTCTCAATTTTTGATACTTTTTAGACTTAAACTCCTCTTAAATAAATTTCTAATCATTTTAACTCATATAACAACCTAATAAATTTTATTTACTCTAAGATTAACTCAAGTTTACTTACCGAAAATATTATGGCGTTACACAAAATAATCAAAATGTGATTTTTAAGAAAATTTAGTGAACTCTTGGTTATTCACATTTGTCTACTTGTTAAAGCCTAGCAACTTATAACTCTTTACAAGTACAACGTGTTAAACGTATCTTGTATATAGATGTTTTACGTCTCTTTCATTATATAGTGAAATGGTTTTTATATGAAATATATAACTGTATTTGATTTTAGAACCAACATACATAAGATGTTACCTACACTTTATTTAATCATTTGGTTGTAAAATTGATGTCGGTTACAATTCTTAAAAAGGATTTAACCGATAACATATTATATTGATAACCGATTTTAGATTGTAATGTTATATGTTTTGATTGATGTCATAGTCCCATGATTATGTTTTTCCAGGTTGTAGCAATAAACAGGCAGTCTTGTGAACGATTCCTCTTGGTTACCCCTTAACAAAAACAGTGCATGTTGTTTCGCCCTCCATGCTTATTGGTAACTAATATCAATTCTTTACTTCAAATTGATATCAGACATTATGTCGCTCCCACGATATACCTTACTGTAATTGGCAGTAATTACCTCAACTAATATATGACCCGATACTTTTTGTTTGCTTGTTGATGGTTTGGGTTGAGTTATGATGACGAACACTTGTGTTCATCAACAAGTTTAGTGCAATGGAATGCCTTCACAACCTTTTCATGATGTAGCTGTAAAACACCAATTACATTTATCTTAATAACAAATAGCCTCAAACCTTGTTTTTAAGGATCTTGTTATTTTGTATTGAAAACCTTCTTTAACACTTTTAAGACCAAGTGCACATTTCATAGCTTCTTTGCTTTCATACATCTGGAGAACTTCAATCTTTTAGGATATGTGGTGGCTGTAGGATGGGATTTTTAGCTTTATTAGGACAGGACACGCCAACGTAGGTGGTATACCATATAACAGTGTGCTCATGTACTGCTTTTTATGAGCATCACCCGACCATCCTTCTTTAGAATCACTTTCTTCCAGGTCAGATATCTGTAAATTAAATCACCCTCTACCTGAATTCCCATTGGGTGATAGATTACCATCATTGAAAAGAGGACCAACGTCTTCGTAGTGCTTTTCATGTTGTGCAACCTCATTACCCAAAATATCTCGTTTGCCCAAAGCATCCGTACAAGTACCAACATCGTCATCTCCGACGTAGTTGAAATTTTCAGGTTTACATAGTGAATTAGTGATTGGATTACGGTTTATGGAACATTGTTATACATAGGTACGCTGGTAGAGATAACATTACCTACGGATTGTTACTCCCAAATCCGCTTGATCTGTTAGCGTATGAGGTTTTTTTCTTACCGCTACTTCGCTTCTCGTCATCATCTTCAACGTCATAAACATGAACCACATTCTTCACATTTGAATTACTTCAATCAAATGTAACATATTTTGTCATCAACTATGTCAATAACATAAAGGTACTCTGAATGTTGAAATGATAATGTAACGGGTGATTTGTTAGCCAAACCAGCCTTTGATTTCACCAAATGAGCAAAATCATGAATATAGTAGAATAGAACTGCACTTTTTAATTGTTAACAAAAGGCCTAACATATTTAGACTAGTCATCAATAATGAACCAATAATTTGTGCCTGAATGACTCAATTTTGTGCAGTATATATTGTTTGAGAGTAATGGTTTTTCCTAGACAAATACTATAATATAATGGTGCACGCAACAATAAACACTGTCGTGTCATAAATTGTTGTACGACTTCACAGTCAAACATCATTAAATCGCAGTCTGTATACATTGAATTGTCGTGTCATAATTCTTGTACGACATTGCAGTGAACCTTGTACGACTTCGCGATGAAATATCTTTAGATCGCAGTCAGAATACATTGAATTGTCGCGTCATAATTGTTGTACGACTTTGCAGTCAAACATCTTTAAATCGCAGTAAGACTACATTCAACTGTCGCGTCATAATTGTTATATGACATTGCAATCAATGTTGTACGACTTCGCAGTCAAACATCATTAAATCACAGCTAGAATACATTGAACTGTCGCGTCATAATTGTTGTATGACATTGCAGTCAACCTTGTACGATTTTGCGGTCAAACATATTTAAATCGAAATCAGAGTACATTTGACTGTCGCGTCATAATTGTTGTACGACATTGCAGTCAATGTTGTACGACTCGCAGTCCTACATCATTAAATCGCAGTCAGAATACATTGAACTGTCGCGTCAGAATTGTTGTAGGACATTATAGTCAACCTTGTACAACTTCGCGGGCAAACATCTTTAAATCGTAGTCAGACTACATTGAATTGTCCCGTCATAATTGTTGTACGATATTGTAGTCATCCGTGTACTTTCCATATCATAGTGTATATAATGTTATATATAGTGTTACAATTATGTTAGTATTCATTAATTCGAAAAATGGTTTTCTTTGAAAATGCTATTTAACCTTTTTCCCGATGTCCGCCAGGTCAACATGTGTCTTAAATACATAACTATATTCCCATTTTCCATGCATGTAAAGCATATATAAATTAGAATTACCAAATCTCTATTATCTTGGTTTGAATATTGACCAAATATATTTATAGTACCTTCAGACATTCTTCTTCCGGTAGATTCACTCAAAATAACTAAAATTTGACTTTAAGAAAATAGTGAACTCTTGGTTGTTTACATTTGTCTACTTGGTATAGCCCAACAACGTAACTCTTTACAAGTACAACGTGTTAAATATATCATGTATATGGATGTTTTACGTCTTTTTCATTATATAGTGAAAGTTTTTTATATGAAATATATAACTGTATTTGATTTTAGAACCAACATACATAATATGTTACCTACAATTTATTCAATCATTTGGTTGTAAAATTGACGTCGGTTACAATTCTTAAAAAAGATAATATATTGTTGTTTAGAAAATATATTGTTACATAGATAAGAATTTAACCGATAACCATATTATTGATAACCGGTGTTATATTATAATGTTTTATGTTTTGGTTTCATGAAACATGATCAAATATTATTTAAAAATTTGATTACATAAATTTAAGAAAAACAAACCTTTAACCAGAACTTATATGTCTTGTCACCTATGTTCTATGTGTGGTCTCCGAAAGAACATAGAAAACAAAGATAAAAGATAAGGGTCACTTTAGTTGAAAATGGCGATTTTGTAAATAGGTCTCAAGGTTAGGGCTAATAATTGAAAGGGAAGTAAACGCGTATAGGGGCATTCATGGAAGCAATTAAAACATATTCCACTTATACTTGGCCTTTGTTGTTTTTAGTTTTTAATGCCTCTTTAATTCTTTATTATTTTCATGATAATATTTTGATGGATCCTTCCTCTCCTTTTCTCGTCCTTTTCCTTCCTGCTCCCTACCGCTTTTCACTCTTTTGTATTGATTATTTTCAGTCGCCAAAATTGTGTTGATCGTCGTTATAGTCTGAATTTTATGCACCACTCACATTAAAAAAAATATATCAAATGACGTGTGATGAAAAAAATAAGAAATATAAGACTATCTCCGATCTACTATATTAGTTTGAGAATAAGATAAATATGTTTCTTTAGAACGGTTAACATACATACATTTGAAATCCTATTTCTAAGGGGTGTTTAAGATTGCTTATTTGCTTATTGCCGTAAATAAACAGTTTTCAGTGTTTGGATATGCGAAAATCAAAAGTGCTTATTTGCTTATATAAAGAGTTTTTGATAAGTTAGTGAATTCTTACTTATTTAAAATAACTTATGACTTATTTGAACCAATTTACCATATGAAACCTACTATAACTATATGTCTATATATATCTTACCCTTATTAGTCATTTTTCATTTATAAGCAGAAATTGTCAAACACTAAAACAACAACTTATCAACTTATTACGTTTTGCTACCTAATAAGCTAATCCAAACACTTTTTTCAAAACCCCGTTTTAACGCCGGATAAGTTAATAATCACTTTTAAAAATAATCGTAAGTTGTTTTAAATAAGCAATCTCAAACACCCCCTAAATTACATTCATGTCCATTATGAAATAATAAGGGTGGGGGGAGTAGACCCATCCCAACCCTTCCAACCTACACGCCACATCAGCTTTTTTCTCTCATTTTACTTTCATCTTTCACCTATAGAAATAGATCTTTCCTCACCCTCTCAACCCACAATACCACATCACCTTTTTAATATTAAAATTATATATATATATATATATATATATATATATATATATATATATATATATATATATATATATATATATATATATATATATATATATATATATATATATATATATATATATATATATATATATATATATAATATAGACACACACACACCCCTCCATCTATCATGAAGCCGGAAGGGAAGCCGCACACCTCTATCTATCAGGAACCCGCGAAGGCTGGGCAATGGCACCGGCGATATCGACGGTATCCCTCCGAACCCACTTCCATTTTTCGCGAACCCACTTCTATCATTTGCGAACCCACTGCCACTCCATCCATCCTTTAACCACTTAGGAAATAACCATATTTTCAAAAACTTGATACCGCTAGGCTAATGATTGTTTGATAGAAAAAAGACATTTCCAAAAAATATAACAAATAAGCCAAATCATCATTATAATCATGATTATCGCAAATGACATCTATGAAATTTCCACTTCATTTGTGAAAATCATCAAACTAAGATCGTCAATATTGTAGTTTTTACCAGCGATAATGACAAAGAATACAAGGATTTTTGCAGATGACATCTGTGAAAATCTCATATTTTTTGCACATAGCATCTACGAAAATATTAGATTCTTGCAGATAGCATTTACGAAAATCCCAAATTTTCATAGATAACATCTATGAAAATCCCAGATTTTTTGTAGATGATATCTACGAAAATCTTAGAGTTTTTAAGACGATAACAACAAAAATCCAGATTTATGATATGAGATTTTTGTAAATGTCATCTGCAAAATATATTTCTTTTTTCATTTTAGCAGGTCAAAAGTAGAATATGAAGATTTCTAACCCAAAAAAAAACTTATACACACACACACACATAACATATTGGGAATGGACTTTGCAAACCTATTACATGAATGACATGTTTAATTGTCACATGCCACCCTTAAAAACTTTTTTGAAAAAGACGATTTTGCCACGACAACGTATGGAAGGGGTTAACTTATCCGGTTTTAGCTAGAGCAAAAGATTTTCATGATCATGCGCGTTTGATGTTCCAATATATTACTCTTTTTTGCATGAGTCATTTCAAATACGTTCACAACCCGAAGAATCTGTGATTTGACTTAATATTCTAATAGCAAAATCTCTACTAAATAACACTAACTATTCATCTAAAAAAGAAATGGTTAGCAAAAAAATATATATCATAATAACATATTTAATAATAAAATATAAAAGTTAAATATTTTCTGGATAAATAATAGTACGAGAAGTAACAACACTAGATCCACCAAAAGTATCTTTACTTTCACGAAATTTGCCTAAAGACATTGTAATATCTAAAACTTTCCACCTAGAATAATTATTCTCAACGATGCCAAGAACACTTAAAAACCCTCTCTCTTAGAACAAAGATTTCATGATCATACTAAAAAATTTGATTCAACCAATAAGCCACATAGTGAGTGCTTTTATGCAATCAAGTTTTTGTACCGGCTACGGGTCAATAGTTTAACCTATTTATGATGAAATTGACCGACCCAATTCATAAATAGATAAAAACACTCTTAGTTGACTTGTTCTCTTTACCAGATCAACAGATGTGACAATTGTCAAAAGTGGTCAATAAAAGTCAACCAAAGTCAACGAAAGTCAACTGAGGCAAACCAAAGCGTACATTAGGCCAACATGTTGAAATGTAAATTTCATAACCTTCGTATTATATTATTGAATATTATAATACTACATGCGTTAGTTGAAATCAGTTATCAAGTAAACGCTATAAATACATATAATAAATTACAGTAGCATAGAAATTCGATAAACACATAAATATTATTTTGGTATAAATAATATTCATAACACAATGTGTTCCTACTCACGAATCTGTAGACATATAGAACGTCGAAAACGGAGTTCTCATGTAAAAGTTACAGCAGTTTAGTTGATGGGAACAATAAACGTACACAGGAATTGGGCATTAAAATGCATTACGTGGTGCCTTAAACATTGAATATGAAGTATGAAATAACGAAACACATATTATGAAACGTAATATGGTCTACTATTTAATTTAATAACCCGATTATTTTTCCGGTAAAATGCCAAATACCGCGTATTCGGAAGAATACCGCGCTTAAACGCTTATATCTTCACCTAACGAATTGGGAATCAATATAAATAGATGTTTACTAATATTTTTATGCATAATATGGATTTACATATTTATTAGTAATTACATCTCCGAAAACTTATAAAAATACGCAAAACATTTTACCGATTTTTATAAAAACACCTATATTTATATAAAACAAGTTTATATTTTATAAAAGGCTAGAACCCTACCCCCCCTCTCTTTGGATGACCATGAAGCCTCCAAGCCACTCTAGAGGCACCTCCCATATTTTCTATAGGATACAAGATCTAATACTTAACTATATTAATTGTACAAAAAATCCATAAAGTAGATTGCCATATCTTCCACTTCCCCATGCAAAGACACCATCTCCTTCCCCCTCCCTTCATAAATCTCGACCAAGGAAGGCCTCTCACACCCTCCTTTGATCTCCAACTTCATTTGCTCTCATTATCTCTAAAATCATCAAGAAGTTCCAAGTGGTTCCAAGTATTTTCAAGGGTTTTTCAAGAAGATCTTGATAAGTTTATGTCCATACCAAGCTTTCAATATCATTTCTACCATCATTCTTGGTTGTTCTACTATTCACATTCTTGATCTTGAACCATAGACCATCATGAAGATCAAGCCATCTCCAAATTGCTAAGCTTTGATCTTTTCTTCTCCAACTCAAAATTTGATTCAAGGGTGAGTTCATACGCCACTTTTCTACTCTTTTTAAGTGTTTTTATGGGGGAGAATACAAGCCTAAAAATATATGTTTTGGTTCTTGAAATATGATGTGTTCATGTGTTTTGTTCTTGAAATATGACTTGTTCATATGTTTGGTCATCTTGCTATAAAAGTGTTTTGCACAAAAATGTGTTATAATAAACTAAAATACATACTAAGTTTAATAAAATAACATGCAATACTTTTACACACTTTTGTCATCAACAAAACTTCATATTTTAGTTTGTTGGTGAAATAGTCATAAATATGGTACACTGTATGATCTTTTTGACAAAAGACATGAAAATACATTTTTACTAAAATAGTCATAAAACATTTTTGTCATATGATGTTGTACAACAAACAAACGTAAATGTTTAAGTAACTAAAATGGTCTAAATAAATATGTCGTTATTATCCTCACATCAAAACTACCTATCTATAAAAAGAACGTCATTTTGACGTAATAACGACTATTTGGACTTATAACGTCATAATAAACTTGGGAAATGACATTTTTACAATGAAGTTGATATTTTAAAACAAAAATGACTATATTCATAGTAATGTGTATGAAAAATGACCATTTGGAAAGATTACCATCATTTTGACAAATTGACAGGATTTAAAATGTTGTCATCACTTATGTAAGATGACTAAAACAAATTTATTGTCATTACATGTTGATAAACTTTAAATCTATCTTATTAGTATATTTAGTGTCTTAGATGTAATAAATTATACATTTCAACTAATTGACATCTTTTAGGCTTAAATACGTTAACACAACGAAAACATTTATATACATTATAATGAGTATAATTTATGGAACGAACGACAAAGATACAACAGAAATACTAAAGATAATTATATAAATATATAATTATTACATACTATAATTATCATGGACAATTTGATAATTACAAACGTGAAGGAGTTTTCAGTACATTTACATACTATAATTATCATAGACAATTTGATAATTACGAACGTAAAGGAGTTTTCAGTACATTTACATACTATAATTATCATGGACAATTTGATAATTTCAAACGTAAAGGAGTTTTCAATACATTTACACACTATAATTATTATGGACATTTTTATAATTACAAATACAAAGGAGTTTTCAATACATTTACAAGCAAGGTTTTACACTATAATTATCATGGATACATTTTGATAATTACAAATACAAAAGGGTTTTCATTTCAATACGAACAAGGATATGACATTTACGTTGAGTAGTTATGTGAGACATTGCTTCATAGTACCAAAGGAAGTATACATTAACTCCTGGATTATAACCTTAATCATTTATGAGCGGGATAGTTGTATATAGATGTATATGAGATTACAATCCCCACCTATGGTTGCTAGCTGCAACTACAACTGACGGGTCAAGGGTGACAAATGTCTTATCACTAGCGACACCTGAAGAATGTCATGCCAGGTCCACTAGGTCATAGCGAGGTTATAATAACTCACATGAACAACAACGAACGTCTTGAGTTTGGGAAAAACATCTTCAAATGGTTTTATGTAAATATAAAACATGTTCCTTTATACAAAATATAAGTACGGTTTCACTTATACATACGATTTTTATGGAAAATAAAACTACATTTCAGTAAGATACAAATATAAGTACGGTTTCACTTATACATACGGGTTTTATGGAAATTAAAACTACATTTCAGTAAGATACAAATATAAGTACGGTTTTACTTATACATACGAGTTTTATGAAATATAAAACTACATTTATCAATATACAAATATAAGTACGGTTTTACTTATACATACGAGTTTTATGGAATTTAAAACTACATTTTATCAAGATGCAAATATAAGCACGGTTTTACTTATACATACAAGTTTTATGGAGTTTAAAACTACATTTTAACAAGATACAGATAAGTATGGTTTTTCACTTACACGAGGGTTTTATGGAATTAAAACTACAATAAACTTAAAGAAAATGCCGTTTTTCTTGGTACATACGCTATGAGTTTTCACTAAGGAATTACTAAGGGTGCGTTTGGTTGCGGAAAACTGTTTTCAGTTTTCTAGAAAACATTTTCGGAAAATGGAGTGGAGTTTTCATTTTCAATTTCATTTTCAGTAGAAAACGCGTTTGATTAAACTAATAAAGTTTTCATTTTCCATTTTAGAACATTAGAGAACGCGTTTTAGAAAATTAGAAAACTGTGGAAAACAACCAATTTGAGTTTTCCAAGTTCTTTGTAATTTTGGAAAACATAAAATTTTTCGAAATTTTGATTAACCAAATGCGTTTTCTAACTTTTCAATTTTCTTAGAAAATTTCTTGGAAAACTAGAAAATTTTCCGTAACCAAAGGCACCCTAAGTTTCTCATTACAAAAATCTTATGAACTCACCAACGTAATGTTGACACTTGTAAACTTACTTATATTCTCTGATAACAATTAGTCAGGTATGACTAATCTTTCGGGATGGGATGCGAAGCCGTCTCTTTTGTTTATTTTATTATCATACTGTAATTGTGTTGAAACAATAACGTTTGAACAATGTAACTTTCCAATTATAATGTATGATAATTGCTTATCTACTTATGTTTCAATGTATGCAATGGTTGTGATACTATGATTCGTTTCGCCCTCCGACGATTCCGCAATCATGGTTTGGTGGTGTGACAACAGACTGTATTAATCCTATTTTAAAACACTGACCTTGATATGTTTCAGAAAAAAAATATATTATTTATTGACCTAAATGAGAAAATACCAACCAATAATTGATTATTTAAAATTGACCTTAAACCTAATTTATCAAGTGAAAAACCAGGTACTTGCACATGTTGCTTCCTCAACTATGAAGTGTCGTTTCTAGTCACGTGCCGATTAAACCTCCTAACCACTTCTGTTTGACCAGACTAAGGTACTAGGGCCGGTGACATGTATAAAACTATAAAATCGTGGAACAAAATGCCCCCACTCCCAATATGCCAATACTACACGCACACCTAGTCACCTATTACATATTAACAAATCTTGTAAATGTGACATGATATGATGATATTTAACCATCATCAAATCTTTTCCTTATATGTACTACCTTTATTGCACTTTGATTTTATTTTTAATATTACAATTGAAATCACTAAAAAGTTAGAAGATGCATCCCAAATCCAAAAGGTAGGTTTTTGCCTCTCTATGGCCGTCAAAAAATAATATTGTACTCTATTTTATTTTACATTACATTAGCTTTTATTATATAATTTTTAATTAATTGTTTATAAAACTTATTACTAGATTAAAAGTAAGTCATGTATCACATTCGACATTGAACTTAAATTTAAAGGCTCAATAGAATTTTTATAATAATATATTTTATATCGTTTCTAAGTTTTTTTGTTAGTTTCCTGATATATGAACTAATCAAATCTGACAAATATATAAGAGAAAAGTTTATTAATAGTAGGGTCAATGGTCGTCCACCTTTTTTAGATGATGAAATCGAATTATGTGGACATGATATGAAATCGTCAAATAAATTTTGGTGGTTAAACCATTATATGATATCACTTGCTATCTAATTGGGTATTATCTAGATATTAACTCATTGACCATCATGCACCCCAGCCCAATAGGGGGCAAGCTGGGCGACAGCCTAGGGTCCGTCAAATTTTAGCGCTCCAACTTCTGCTCTCTAAAATATGATAAATATTAAGATATTCAAGAAAGACATAAAAATGTATGCAACTCGATTGGTTATTGATGTTACTTGACATTTTCCTAGATGGTCCGTGTTCATGTCTAGGTAATGACATTTTTTCTAGGGATAATGACTTAATAGGGTAACGAACTTTTAAAATTATTCATATTTGGCCGCTGAACTTATTTTTGTGCTTGATTTACCGATTAACTTTTTAAAATTGTTCATATTTAGTCATTTATGTTTTTTTGTACACATATAACCATTAAACTTATTTTTTGTACACATATGACCAATAAATTAGTCGTCATATTTGTACAAAAAAAAGTTTAATGATCATACATGTACAGGAAAAACAAGTTTAATGGTTATACTTATATGTGTACAAAAAAACATACGTGACTAAATATGGACAAAAAACACATAAGTGACTAAATGTGTACACGGGACAAAGTTCATTGCCCTTATGGATCATTATCCTTTTTTTCTATTTCAACCTTCAAGTTTTTAAGGGCCTCAATTTTTAGTTTTGCCCAGGGCCTCAAATCGGCTTAGACCGCCCCTGCCATCATGCAATTAATATAGTCACAATGATTACTCATAAGTGTGAAACTTACTTGAATATGGCATAAATTTAGCGTTTTGAATTAGACATTGAAGCCATTAAGCTAGAGTTGGCTGAATTTCGGTTATTATGTAAAGAATTCTATGGAGTGATTTTAGTCATTATACTGTTCTTCATGAAGAGTTTTCCAATTTTAGAATATATAAATAGCATGATAATACTTATCTAAAGACGGATCAAATAAGTAGTACCGGGTTATTCTAATATTTTGGCATCTTTGTTGTTTTAGACTTTAGTATTAATAAACTTTTCTTTATAGTATCTGATTCACGAGCTGCATCAATCTTACCACCCTATTCTATCAACCTCTAGCCATGAACCAACCAACTATGGACATAATAACAACTATAAAAACAAAATATTTATGATGTAATGGTTATGATGCTAATATGATGACGATTGATAATACGGTGTTGTGATTTCTCGCATCGACGATTTTATATCAACTATCAAAAAGCAAAACCTTTAAAAAGGTTAAAATTATCCGTGACAATAAATTGAAAGAGAGCGAATATATCTCCATCGCTTTACTTTTATTGATTCCACTACAAAAATATAATAATATTGTTTTTATTGATGCATTTCGCTTTCATTGTTGTTTTTACACTTTTCTAGTGGACGTGAGGAAACATCCGCTTATTTGCTTGGTGAATCCAGAATAAAGGTTAAAGGTTCTCGAAATTAAAATTATATCTTTATTGAGGAATAAAATCGAGTAATCATTTTTTTTCCTGGCATCATTGACACTACATGTAGGGATTTGTTTTTTTCGGCAGATAATAGTATCTTGATTGATACTAGGAATATAATTTGATAGTAACTTTTCATTATACTCATTTATTTCATTAATTAATTATAGTTAGCACCAGCTAGACCTTACCAAAAGTATTCCAGATTCGTGCCACAGACTGTCATATAGGAAGGTACCAAACCGAGGCCATTCTGAATGGCCGAGCCGAAGTCACCACGGCAAAGCCAACGTGCACACTTCGAACCAACGGAGACCTCATACCTCCCAGGGAAAGAGGTGAAATAGAGTACAAAAGATTAAGCCGCAAGCAAGGGATATCCACTTGACAAGAACATATGTCCACAGGAAAACATAAAATATATCCAATGGTATATCTTATATTGAAATTAACGTTGCTTTTGCCCGTTGCAGCATCCACTATAGATCATGTATTTTTAAGCAATGAAGTTGATGAAAAATGATTTGTGCAATTAGATTAAATGAATGATCATTAATGAATGATTAGGTAGTGTCATACGGTGATATAGATGTGTTAGATAGTATTAGGAACGTAGCACTTGTAGATTGTTTTCTAAATATGAAAACTCGTGGTGAACTATAAGACATTGAATAACATTTGTAATTTGAATTTGATATTTGGTATTAAAGCTTGCCTTAGATGGTTTATTGACAATCTAGCCAATAACCAAACTTTTAACCCGTTTATTTTATCATCTCAATTATAATGGACACGCATGAGTTTGAATCTTGGATTCACCGTCGCAACAAACATTATGTCACTCGTCCCCCATGATGGGAGCCTAGTGGTTGAGGTGCGAAATTCCATATAGGAGGTCTAGGTTTCAAACCCTGACACGCCTACATCAGCCTTGACGGATTGACGTGAGACACTTAGATGGAGACATTTACCATCTACTGTTAATCTACATTAATCCCCATGATTAAAACCTATTTAAATTACACTAGTTCAACTTCCTTGCTTCCATTTCATTTCCCAAGCCAAGAGTAAGGGAGAGAAAGACTAGAGAGCCGAGAGTTAGAGAGAGAGTTGTTGGAGAGAGACGCTAGAGAGAGAAGGATATACACACATACTTATATATAAGTAGGAAATAATTATCTCACTCGATCCACCTCCCAACATGGTTTTTCTTGATTCAGACAACCATTATTTTCCAAGACACAAGGGGTTTAATCCATATTAGTCATGAAGTTGAAAAACGCAAATGAAACAATCGCCCACTGTGCATTTACTATGCATCTCTCCAGCAGTAGCCGTACCCATATCGAAAGATGCTGACACTTAAAATACAATATAAAACAACATAATTAAATCTAATTTAGTTTAAAACGACAATTTTGTAATTAATTTTCACTATTACCATTTCTGACAGTCACCTATTCTTTGCACGACCGAATAATGCATCCCAAAATATACTAGTTATCGAGCCGACACAAAACTTGTGCATAACATGGAGAACAATCTTAGTCATATGGTATAAACCAATAAAATTCATTCTTGACACCGCATGCGACTCTAACAATAGCTGTATAGACTCTGGGACAACCGTAGACGATGATGACATATGTGGCGGTAGGTGCGCTACGTGCTCTATGGGGCCGAATTTGTTGTGGGGTCTTCTTAACCCAGTCGTAAGGTGATTGCATAAACTAAGGCCCTCAGGTGTGCCCTCTCTCATTCTCTCACTTTTTGTCTGCCACCTCAGCATCCCGTCAGCATTTCTCTCTCCTCGCTTTACCCCCGGAAATGGTCACCTCTCAATACCTCTCACTTTTTAATTTAAAAACTAAATTTAAATTAAAATAAAACTAGTAATTTCTAAATAAGATAATTCATTAAAATATAAAAATTAAATACGAAAATTACATTAAAAATAAAACCTAAAAATTTAAAACACACATTAAACATAAAATTAAAAAAAAAACTACATATTTAAAAAAAAACTGGGATCGTCACTCTCATTCTTCCTCCTCGATATCGGGCACCGGCTCCGGCTCAACTCTAGCCCGATAGATATGCTCGACCAAATCCGCACGAAGGTTGTTATGGATTTCTTTGCTTTGGACCTCGTTTCTGTTTTCTAGATATGCCGCCGATCCAATCGGTAGCGGCTCGTATGTTGGCATAACTTCGTCTGGATCATACGTACATATCGCTCTCCCATCGTCTTCCAAAATCATATTATGTAAGATAATGCATGCGTACATAAGGTCTCGTATTCTCCTCGGATCTCAAGCCCGTGACGGGTATTTGATCATGTGAAAGCGTTATCGAAGAACTTCAAACGCTCGCTCCACATCCTTCCTAGCCGCTTCTTGTGCGACCTTGAACATTTGACGCTTTGGATCCATTGGACATGTGAATGACTTCACAAACACGACATAATCCTGATATATACCATCGGCTAGATAATACCCGTGTTTGTAGTAGGCTCCGTTGACCTTAAACGGACAAAAAGGGGTAACGCCTTTATAAATGTCGTTAAAAATCGGCGATTGGTCGAGCACATTGAGGTCATTGTTTGCACCCGCAATGCCATGCCAAATCCATAAATCGTGGGACGCCACTGCCTCGAGGATGATAGAAGGGTGCCGATGATCGCCTCGTGTGAATTGGCCACGCCATGCATTGGGGCAAGCAGCCCACTCCCAATGCATACAGTCAACGCTCCCAAGCATGCCGGGAAAACCATGTTTGCTTTCATGCGCGGCGTACGACGTTTGAATGTCGTTCGGCGTTGGTTTTCGTAAATAACGTTTGCCGTAAACATGGATGATAGTGCTCGCGAACTTGTATACACTTTCCCGAACCGTGCGCTCCGACATCTTCAAATACTCGTCCCATAAATCAAATGTCGTGCCGGTTGCAATTTGACGAACCGCAGCGGTACATTTTTGTTCCGCCGTGAAACCCCTTTTATTCCTACCATCGTATTGCAATCGCAATACCGGATTGACTTCGCTCACATCACAAACTATACGCAAGAATAGTTGCTTGCTCATCCAAAACCGACGCCGAAACTGGTACGTCGAGTACAAACAATGTTCCGCTGAATTGTAAGAACTCGCGAAAAAGTCAAAAAGGGTAAAACCGTCTTTTGCCACGTTGAACGACTATTATGTGTAATAATATGTATTTGTAGAATAATATTACAAGAAATACAAGTCTACGTAAAAATTTGAATTTTTACCGTGTGAATAGTGGAATTTAGCCAAAAAGGGCAAAATGGTCATTTGACATGAAAATGACCAAATTGTCAAGAAAATGTTAAGATGGAAGTAAATGAAACTTAATTTGTAAAGTTATGAACCATAGGACCATTTTTGAAAGAAAGTTGAGAAGAGAGGGACTAAAGGTGTAATTACCCTATAAAATTTAAATATAAAATAGAGAGTAAACTCTCATTCTCCAGAAGATTGAGGAATATTTCAGAAGATACGAGAGAGAGCTAGAGAGAGCGAAAGAGAGAGCCAGAGAAGGGAACACGTGAAGATCAAAGAAGAATTCCAAAACCAAGCCCTAGGTTGAAGTTTCTAAGCAAGTGAGGTAAGGTTTCATGTTCTAAGTTCCAAATTTTAGAACGGGAATCAAGTCTTAACTTCTGATTTCCCAGGAATCATAGTCCTAATGAAACTATCTTGCTCAAAATCATCAAATAGACATGTTCTAACCAAGGAATATGTTGAAAAATCAAGAAATGGTGATTTTGCTCAAGAACCCTAATTCAAGGGTTATGAGATTAAGACCAGTTCTTATGGTTTTTCTAAGTCCAAATGATCACTTAGGATGTATTAAGACACTCCTAAGTGATTAATTTCAAAAAGTTGGATTTTTGGTAAAAATCATCAAAAACGGGTTTTCAAGGAATTGGAACTGAAATCAGTGATTCCAATGCTTAAAACTTGATGTAAAACAAGGGTTTTAGTCGTGGAATGATAGTAAATGATTAAGTTAAGTATTAAGCACTTAATAGGGCAAAATAGAGGTCTGTAGCTCGAAAATCGGACCCGAAACCCACCCAGAAACATTACACGGCCGTGTAATTTACAGAGTAAATATTACACGACCGTGTAACTTATATAAAGCCTGCAAAGTTACACGGCCGTGTAATTTGCAAGGCAAAAGTTACACGACCGTGTAACATACTGAGGGAAATTTTGAGTTTTGATTTTTGGAAATTGGGGTTAGACTTGTCCGTTTGACCTCAAATTTGAAACATAAGTCTAATATGGCTTAAGATTTCGTGCAAAAATGTCGGAACTGAAATACGACCCCTCGAGGGTACTGTAGCAATATACGCGTATTTCGGAGAAAACCGTAAAACGAGTTTATTAATGGTTATACATCTATTACAACCTAGAGTTGCATCATATGAGACTTTAACATGATAGAGTTAATTATATTGTGTATTTATATATACTACTTGTATAGGTGGTGCTTCAAACGTTGTTGAGCACGGGAAGTGAAAAACCGTACGTGAAGCTTAGTAAACCGTAGTAGAACCAAGGTGAGTTTTATGAGGATTTCTATAGTACATAGCCAAATGTTATTTTCAGAAAAGTAAGATTTCCAAATGTTTATAAATATTAAAGTTTGGGAAAATAGTTTTGAATGAAGCTCTATATAAGGGCTTAGTGTTTTAAACAGATTTTTAAAGTATGTTTTGCAAAGTATTTTGAAAGAAGTTCCTTATGGGAACTAAGATGTCAAAAGCAGTTTTTGAAAGTATTTTTAGTAAAGAGTTATAAAATGTTTGAGTAAGAGTTGTTTACAAATTGTGTCCCATTTTGACCAATTTAAGATGAAATGAAGTAAGAATTAAAGAAAGAAAGAAGTATGAGTCAGTTGTCCGGACTAGGATCACCCACATAATCGGGGGATCAGAAGACACTACTGGGATGGTACCTCCTGTCGCGAAGTAGTTGTCTAGCTTAGCATACCCTGGTGCTTGAATTTGTTCCAAGTCACAAAGGGGAGACAGAATGAGCATAACCGAGTGGGCAGATCTGTTCTGTTCCGCGAGGGGAGCTAGTTGAATGAATTAAATAACTTATTTCATAAGTTTCAGTTGGTCACAAGAAAATGAGAAAGAAAGCAGTTTTGAGAAAGAAAGTATGTTTTTAAAAGTTTGAAAGTAAAGAAGAAAAGATATTTTGAGATTTATGAAATAAATCAGTTTTGAGCAGTGTACTTTTGATATTTCAAGTTTTGAATAGAAAAGTTTTGGGTCTAAACCCATATTACTCACGAGACTTTATGTCTCACGTATACTATGTTTTTTTATGCTATGTACTTAGGTGAAGGGAGCGAAGGTTGCAGTTGGGACCGTTTTGTACACTGTAAGTTTAAATTATGGTTATCTGTATTGAGTCTGTAATACCCCTCGAGTTTAAATTTGTAAAATAAAACAAAAAAAATTTAAGTGGCTATTTTATAGTCACAAGTTGTAAAATATGTTTGGAAACTGTATTGGTATTTTAAATATGGTTTGAGAAAAGGGGTGTTACAGTTTTGGTATCAGAGCCATAGTTTAAGCGAATTAGGTTGGAATACCATCCTAGGCTTAAACTAGCAAGAGTAATAGTAACTTGCCTTAGTAATATAGGAGGCATAGAGTGAGTATGACTGTTATAAAAGTGCAGTCAAGATAAGGAGATAACATGCTACCGCTTATGAAATAATACATAGAATTGTGTATTAATCCGATAATTTGTTCATCTATATAGTAATGGAAGGCAGAAGACAAGCTGACAGGGGTGAGGGCAGTCACACTTCCTCAAGAGGAAGTGAACCACATGTTATTCGAAACGATGAGTCTGAGCCAAACCCACCACCACACCCTGTCACTATGGAGGCAATTCAGTTTCTAATCGATAACTTACGAAATGAGTTGAGACAAGATGTGAACAACATAATAGACAGCAGGATGGGTGAGCCTAATGCCCAATCATCACAAGAAGTTTCCAAAAAGACGACTGAGGAAGAGGTTGGTGGAGGAAACAAGAAGGAAGAAAAGGGCTGTTCTTTTAAGTCCTTTATGGCTTGCAAACCGCCCGAATACCATGGCAGTTTTGAGCCGAAGGTGACGATGCGATGGGTCCGAGAGATTGAACAAGTGATGCAAGCAAGCAAATGTGGAGAAAACGATCGAGTCAACTACGCCTCCCGGCAGTTGAAGGATGATGCTTTGGTATGGTGTATTGTAAGTTTAAATTATGGTTATCTGTATTAAGTCTGTAATACCCCTCGAGTTTAAGTTTGTAAAATAAAACAAAAATTTAAGTGGCTATTTTATAGTCACGAGTTGTAAAATATGTTTGAAAACTATATTTGTAATTTAAATATGGTACAAGAAAAGGGGTGTTACAGTGGAGAAGACAATGGTCGGAGAAGATGATGGTGGGAGCCCGATTTCAGCACCAATGGGAGATGGGGCAGCCAAGAAGAAGCAAGATTAGGGCATCAATGGGAGATTTCAACATCTCTCTTTCTCTGCCGATCACGTTAACCAACTACTCTCCTCCTCAACCTTCTTCTCCGGTCTTCTACAACCATCCACCACTGCTTCTCCTCACCGCCGATCACCTCCGCTGCCTGCTCGCACCTCCGTCTAGTCGCTACATTTGCTTAATGTTAAGGGGTTTCCAAAATTGCCCATTGCTTAAGGATCTGAGTTTGTTACGCTCCTTGAAGGAAGCCGAGATTCAACCTAAATTGATAGGCAACACGGTAAGTGTGTTTGGTGGAATCTTTGTCAAGTGGCCTTTACTTCTTCATCGGGTACATGCTTATTCTTTTTTAGGGAAAATGACTCGATCTCAGTTCCAATTTGTAGGTTCAGTGAGCTTCAGTCTGGAATTTATGAAGGGAATCGAAAACACTAATGGCGTCCACGATTGAAAGGTTGCAACTGCTTTCCGGTGAGTTCCAATCTCTTCGAAGGAAACATCCCATGTTTCCCGATCGGCGGTGACTTCTCTGAGTTCTAATATCTTTGAAGGAAACATTACCAGAAACAATCGTTGTGTTTAACTCACGTATTAGCTCACAAGTGACACGTAATACCCTCACAAGTGATATGGACGATGACTAGGATGGATGTTTGTGGTGATTAGGCTGATGGTAACCGGATGACCCCTTCAATTGGGGTAGAAGGATGTTTTAAAACGTAAATTGTAAACGTTATTCCCCTAAAAGGCCAAAAAAAACCTTAGGGACATTTTAAAACAAAAGGTGAAACGTCGTTGGGCTAGAGTGTCATTTTCTCTTATATATAATAGAAACTTTTATTATTTAAGTTAAGCAACAAAGGTGGTGGATTAAACCACATGCCCTTGTTAAATTGGTGACGGCTAAAAGATATAAAATCACCAATGTCGCATAATTCCTCAAGAATACCGCGAGAAGGTTGTTTTGGTCCTTTGGTTAAACATGATATTTCTTTCACCACTTCCCTAAAAAATTAAATAAAAGAGTAAATTACAATTTTGGTCCCTGTGGTTTGTATGAAATTTCATTTTTGGTCATCGTTTCGTTTTTCCACGCTGATAGTCCCTGAACTACACTTTTGCTTACACTATTGGTCCCTTGGCCAGGTAAAATGACCAATATACCCTTTTTATTTTCTTTTTCATTTTTATTTTGAGGTTTTATTATTTTGGGAATTAAAAAAAGAAAAAATACCCCAAACCCCCCACCCCACCCACCCTCTCTCTCTCTCTCTCTCACTAACGTCAATTGAAGAAATAGTGTTGCGTTCATCTTCACCTACAGCAATTGCCTGTTCTCCCACCGGAAAGATTGACAAGAATTTGATTCCATTCCATTTGGTTTGGACACTTGGACTTCCTCTAATCCCACTTCTGTTTGTACTTGGGTGGTAACCAAATGCTACCAAAACAGAGTAATTTCACTCGATTTGTCAAACATGAGTATCCATGATGTGCACAACAACAATTACGCAAACCTGTAAAATTCGGAGGTCCTTGATGTGTACAACAACAATTTCTCGTTTCCACTCCCTACCGATATCACAAGCCTCAAGAAGCTCAAATACTTCAACTTTGGGGGAAATTTCTTCTACGGGAAAATGGTACCGATTCAGGGAAAAAACGTTTCCACTCCCTACCGGAATCACAAGCCTCAAGAAGCTCAAGTACTTCAACTTTGTTGGAAAGTGGGGACGCAATTGTATTCTTCCAGAAGTTTCTGAGCAACTTCTTCTTGTTCGCTAGCGTCTACTTCGACTTTGAGCGAACCGATGTAAATAAATTCGGTTTCGGGAGAGAATCCGTCTTTTAATTGCCATAACAGTGAATCTCCATCGAAACTGAAGGTTAATTTAAAAGTGTCTGGATCGCGTTGAATGTGTAAAGGTAACATGTTTGCTACGATGATTTTTCTCTCTCGACAACCGGATGAAGTTTTATCGGAAACGGAGTCGTTGTTGCTATTGGCAATGATTCCGGGTATGGTCATGACACGTGGAAGAGATCTGGAAGTCTGAGGGACGTCTAATAGCTTATCAGGATCCAAATCCAAAATGTTTGCATAAGATTTTGATGCCATCACCTGTAGAGTATAATTGATTATAGCTTAGCCACTTAATCAGTGATTCTGCTTGTAAGTTGTAAGCATCTTTTAACAATCAGAAATTAAGAAACAAACGACACAAAGGTGAAAGGTGTTTGTTGTATAAAGATGGTTAGGTTGTATCTAATCATCGGTATTTCCCTGAATGGTATCAGATAAATTACTTCATCCGATCCAAAAAAGGAGAACAATGTTTGAGTAATAGCATCTGATTTGAACATTGATATAGATTGTACACTATTCACAAACATGATACGAGATTTATCTGCTATCTCCGTTACTTCCTTTCTCTGTATAACCTCCGATGTTGGAAACCCCCACCCCCGATCTAAACCGTATCTGAAGCAACGAAAAAGATGAAGATGACGAAGAAAGGGGTGGAGTTTGGATCTAGGACGCAGTATTCCGATGAGGGTTTTTTTTCTTTTTTTTAATTCATTTAATAAATAATACATAAATGAAAAATGAAAAAGAAAATAAACAGGGTATATTGGTCATTTTACCTGGCCAAGGGACCAATAGTGTAAGCAAAAGTGTAGTTCAGGGACCA
The DNA here is from genome assembly GCA_023525715.1 of Cichorium intybus. Lineage (NCBI taxonomy): Eukaryota > Viridiplantae > Streptophyta > Magnoliopsida > Asterales > Asteraceae > Cichorium > Cichorium intybus. The sequence goes on from CM042011.1 coordinate 36,521,220, forward strand.
TCAGCGTGGAAAAACGAAACGATGACCAAAAGTGAAATTTCATACAAACCACAGGGACCAAAATTGTAATTTACTCTAAATATAATATATTAATATGCATTAGTTATATATATATATATATATATATATATATATATATATATATATATATATATATATATATATATATAATATATATACATATACATATATATATATATATATTATATATATATATATATACATATATATATACATATATATATATACATATATATATATATATATGTATATATATATATATATATATATATATATATATATATATATATATATATATGTGTATATATATGTATATATATATATATATATATATATATATATATATATATGTGTATACATATATATATATATATATATATATATATATACATATATATATATATATATATATATATATATACATATATATATATATATATATATATATATATATATATATATATATATGTATATATATATATATGTATATATATATATATATATATATATATATATATATATATATATATATATATGTATATATATATATATATATATATATATATATATATATATATATATATATATATATATATATATATATGTAACAAGTCATTATTGACATGACGCAATCACGTGTGACGCATGTCCATAAAACATAACACAAACTTGAAACGAAGTTCTCATTTATTAAAAGAATAAAAAATTAAAAAAATATCTATACATATTAATAAAGGAAGCCATCTTAATGCCACTTGGCATGTCTAAGAAGTTAGAATGTCAAATGACAATCTCTTATAAATTGTTAATTCCCAATATTAAATGTAACATCCGTGTTTTGGGCCTAGGAGTTTTGGGCTTAAACCGACAAATAAATTTATTTTGTAAATAAAGAATAACTAAATTTAATATTTTGTTATGTTTTATATTATGAATAAATGAGCCAAATATAGTTTTAAAACCAAATTGTAACCAAATGTGAGAAATTTTATCATAAGGACTAAAAGTGTCAATTTGGCCAAACTTACCCTAAGTAGATTTGAGTAGTCATGGATTTAGAAATTTAGAAGATATATTAAAGGAATTGAGGTGGAGTCTAAATTAGGTCTAATAATTCCTTGAATTTCATTAAGGACCTAAATTGTGAAGAATTTTAGTGTAAGGGACCATTTGTGCCAAATTGGGAAACTAAGGGTTAGTGTTGACCTAGAAAATGACTCAAGTGAATTAAATAATCGTAATTGGGGCACAAGAGTGAAACTAGAGACTTATAATGCAAAAGAGTTATCTATGGGTGTTGGGTGAAGAAAGACCAAATATAAGGACTAATCTTGCCAATTGTAAAAGAAGCCAAGCTTTTGAAGGGGGTTTCACCCATTTCAGCCATATTCACGTTTTAGAAGAGGAAGAGAGGAGAGAGTGGCGATTTTCTATAGATCTTGGAGGATTAATGCTAGAGTTTGAAGATTAATCAAAGTCCTTGAAGTTTCCCAATCTAAGGTATAAACTCTCCTTTCTAGCTTTGGATTTCGAGTTTGAGTTTGGGGATTGGACCCAATTCGAGTTTCATGATGGGATGAGGTTCTTCCTATGATTCCCCAATGTTTATTTGATGTTTTTAAGTTTTTTGGATCAACATCCAATCCATGGATGCTCTAGATCTAATTATTTGATTGATTTGGGTGTTATGAACCCTAGAATTTGGGGATTTGATAAATAGAGGAGGAATATTGAAATTGATGGATGATTATGGTAGTTTTGGATGAGGGGATTCATTTCTAATGATTCCCTAAGGATTCCAACCCTTGATTTGTAACCTTAAACCTTGGATCACTAAAATATGAGAATTGGGTGTTGAAATGGATTTTATTCATGTATATGATGAATGGATCTTTTGTTTAATGGATAAATGGGTTTATTGCATCAATTTGGATGTAATAGTGGAGTAATAATCATTTCCTAAGGATTCCATGGAATGGAAGAAGGAATCTCCACTTGTAATCATCTATTGATGGATTGGAATTGGGTATTCAATGGGTTTAGTCATTTGGACCAATGATTGGAATTGGAGATTCCATGAGGTTATCTTCTTTGGGTTTGTATGGGAATGATTTTCCTAAAAGATGACATTGGTTAAGGACTTAATTGGGTACTTGATGGTGTTAAGTGTAATGATTGACTTGGAACATAGTTCATGAATGACTTGTTAAGAGATAAGAACTTGAATTGTGATTTTCATTAGTTTAAGTCATGAACACTTGGATTAGGAGTTGAATGCTTGTAAATGAGTTATTAAATGTGTATTTTCATGTATAATTGGTCTTGAGTTGATTTGGAGCTTCAATTGGGTCAAAAGGGGGTTAAAATGACCAAAAACCAAGTTACTGCACAGCGTATACGACCCGTGTGCTGATACACGACCCGTGTAGGGTCTCTGGGGCTTCGGATCAGTTTTTCCCTAGGTCCTACACGACCCGTGTAGGGCTACACGACCCGTGTAGCCTGGGTTGGCCATAAATGTCAGTTTTTGGGTTTTGAGCTTTATGGTTTGGGCTTCGGGTCCTTGTTTTAATGCCAATCTTTGAGAATGTTTTAACTAAGATTTTCCTTATATTAGAGGGTCAAGGACTTCATTTTGAGATGATGAATGATGGTTTCCTCTTTGATATAAAGAAGTAAGTATAGTACGACTTTAGATGAATCGAGTATGATATCTTCCGTTCTTGCATTGTAGGAAGGATATATGTTATAATGACTTGGAGATGAGACTAAGGACTTGAGCTAGCACTCAACTAAGATGATTTGATGGACGAGATGATGTCTAGGAGCGCCTCCATATGCATCAACCTTGTGTGAAGTTAGTGTTGACTCGTCAGTTGACCTTCGGTGAGTTTACCGGGAGTACACATCCCAACTAATATCTTTTGTGTGTGTTATCAAATACTTTTCATGCATAATATTATATGCAATGTGTTATATGATTACTACTTGTGCATTTCATGAAAATGTGTTTCTAAAGATGTTTTCAAATGAAGATTATGATGATGTTTTGAAAGATGTTTTGAGCATCCTATTTGTGCATCGCATTGCATATAGGATGGGATTGACCAAGTGAACCTTATGACGAAGATGAAATGATTGTCCCGGATTTAGGGAAATCATGATTGTCCCGGATTTAGGGAAATCAAGGGCAAAATACCCAAAATGAGATGTTTGTCCCGGATTTAGGGAAAACCGTTCCCGACAATAGGGAACCGCATGAGGGAGTTGCTAACCCTCATGGGGCTAGTGTGATGGCCACTGGTCCTAGTTTTGCCTATACGGGGATCGAGTGGCATGCTTCGTGCGTGTCATTCATGAACTTAGGTAGGTGCCATTGAGGTGAGTTGGACTTTTATGAGATGGACGTGAGTTTGGGATAGTTGCATCATGCATTGCATTTGCATATCATAACTATCTATTTTGAGTAAATCCTTATGATGTTTTGAGTAACTTTTGAAGTGTGTTTAAAATCTATTTTTGGGGGTTTGTCCCGAGTGTGGTAGTTCACTGCTCACTCAAAATGGGTCAACCTCGGGTAAACTCACTAGGCATTTCAATTGCCTAACTTATTTTGATGTGTACTCAGGTTGAGAGGTTTAGATGACTTTAGAAGAGTTGGATGTTTACAAGGCCACGGTTTGTGTGGTATCATTTAAGCTGTGTAATGGTATTTGAATTGTTACAACCTCGCTACTTTATAAACTAAAATGTTTTATCTAAAATGGGACGAAACGATGTTTTCCGCAACTTAAACCTAAATTTATTTCTCATTAAACCCCATGTGTTTTAAAAATGATTTTGAAAGGAGATGACTTATTTGAAGATGTTGAAATTGAAGTTTTCACTAAATGATGATTTTTGGAACAATGATGTTAAACATGTGTTAAAATGATGTTTTATGAAAAGCCTTAAGCGAGGGTGTTTCATTAAATCGGTTAATTAATGTTGGATTTAAATTGAATCCGTTAATTTAGGAACCTAATATATATACAATAAAAAGCATTAGATAATTATATTGCAAAAGTACATAACTATATTAAAGAATTGAAGTTTCAATTTCGTAAAATACATGACTATGTTTTAAAATAAATGTATTTATCTTTTAAACTAAAATAACAATAAATTTATTATTAACCCAAAACAAAGAAGGTTCGGACCTAATATATATAACTATCTGTCTTTATATACGTACCTAGTTAGTTTGCAATAAACAATTCTTTTATATAGCTACCCAATTAGTTCACGATAAGTAACTATTAAGTTTTCATAGGACTACAATTTAAAAATAAGATTATTATCCGTATCATTATATGTAATGTATTTGGACGATTCTTTACTCATTTGTTAAATAAATATACTAATGTTTGGTATGATTGAAATCAAATTAAATATAAATAACAATTTGTGATGGATGAATAATAAATAATAATTATTCTAACTAATAAACAAAACAATTTAATGTCACGTGACATCCTTTTAAGACATTTATTCCACATGAAACTTTAAATTTAATTAAATCTAAATTCAAAATAAATCATAATTCAATCTAAATTCAAAATAAATTCCAATAAATCAGGTTTATGATTTCCGGTATCACAATCTAAATACAAAAAACCCCTAAAAAATACGTATCCTGTCATTTGTAAATTTAAATAGAATTCATCAAAATTCAAAAAAATCCCTAAAATATAGATAGTCTGACTTATAGATTGATTAACTTTTTTAATTTTTTTAATCAAACCGTATGACACACGGGTTTTAAACTAGTTTTTATACATACTAAGAGAATTTTTCATAAACATTCTAAAACCACAAAGACCAATAAAATCAATTTTTCTTTATTTGGACAAAAAGATTTACCACTGACGAATGAGACGGAAGAATGGTGTAATTAATTCTTACCCATTAGAGAACATTTTGACTTTTTCTTGGAATTTATCACCCAAAAATTCAATCAAAGGTTTTGTTCAGGTCCAGTACCAAAACCACAAAATCCGAAGCGAAGAGATCTCAAAACTGTCTGTTTATCCCTCTTCTTTCGCATGATTTGAAGATAATTTTGTATTCTCTCCCGAGATCGGCGAGTTTTTGTTTCCTGGTAAGCATTCTTTCATTTTAATCTACCTTAGCTTTCATCCTGTTGCAATATTTGCACATCCTCTTTCTAGTTTCCAACTTAATACGGGATGAAAACCTCAGAACTTATCAATTTCGTTTGATTATGTGATTGTTTGCATGATTGAAGTAACTGAGTTGGCAGTTTAGCATTAGGGTTTCATGAGCTAGTGATTGGGAGCATGGATTCTCCGTTCTCGGACTTTCAAAACCCCAATATCGAACTGAAAATGAACAAGTTCTGCGATTAGAACCAGCCCTAATATAGTGTTAGCTATGAAGCTCGAAAATTCAAGCGCTTCTTTTCCCGTATTTGAAGGACCTGACGATTTGTTCCTATTTAGGAGAGATGCACAAATCTATGAAACATCAAAATTGAGATTCAGCTTTCTTGTTGCATCCTTGCAGCTAGATTACCTTTCTATAGATAGACTCCTTATATCCACAGTTACATTTTTTTTTTTTTTTTTCCAAATTCTATACAGCACCACACTGAAAACATAACATGACTTTTTATGCTGTGTTCTTAGTTGAATGTCATTAATGTTTTTGATCTGAATCCCATATGGATGAATGATTTACCTTATTCTTTCCTATTCAGAACCATCTACACTATATTCCATGGGCACTTCTTCAGGGTCTCATTTCAACAATCAACCTTCACCAACAATGTTACCGCCACGTCAGCAAGTAAGGCCCCCATTCCTACACACATCATTATCACTCGAGTCACCTAACGTTCAAGAACACGGCCCAAATTCCGATCAAGTCCGTGAGTCACCAACCGAAAGTGCAAGTTCCCGTGACACCTGGCCCGACCCCTTAACCCTATCCAAAACAGAACTCGACAACAATGTTCCGGAATATTCCGTCATCCGCCGTATTTCAGGCTCAGATAAAATGTCCATTAGAGATGTATGTAGGGAAAGAGTCGATCAAATAGCAGAAAGAATGCAAAATCTACCTTACGAGTATTTAGAAAAGTTAAAAAACGATCTTCGAGTTCTTATTGAAGGAACCGGTGGTCATCAACACCGAGAAGAATACATTTCACTTCAAAAGACGGTTCTGGGTCGTGGTGATTTGACCGAAACGACCCTCAAAATGGCTCACAGGGGTCAACTAGAGATTCTGGTTGCTGTCAAGACCGGTATTCAGGCGTTTTTACACCCGACTGTAAGTCTTTCACAAGCTTCTTTAATAGAGATATTTTTATACAAAAGGTGTAGGAACATCGCGTGTGGGGCCCACATTCCTGCTGACGATTGTTCTTGTGAGATTTGTGGTAAAAGGAACGGTTTTTGTAACCTTTGTATGTGTGTGATTTGTACTAAATTTGATTTTGAGGTGAATACATGTCGGTGGATTGGTTGTGATGTGTGTTCTCATTGGACGCATACCGATTGCGCGATAAGGAACGGGCAGATCGGGATGGGCCCGGTCAAGAATGGGGCAGGGTCCGGGCAGATGCTATTTAGGTGTCGGGCATGTATGAGGACAAGTGAATTGTTTGGGTGGGTGAAAGATGTGTTTTATCAGTGTGCACCGTTGTGGGACCGTGAAGCTTTGATTCGAGAGCTTGAATATGTGAGAAGGATTTTTCATAGAAGTGAGGAAGTTAAAGGGAGGAAATTGTATTTAAAATGTGAAGAACTTGTTGAAAAATTGAAAAATGGTTTGGTTGAAGGTGTAGCTTGTAAAGGGATATTGTCATTTTTTCAAGGTAAGTAAGATGCTATAAATATATGGGCAAATTACGAAAAAAGCACTATATTTTATCACTTTTTCTGGTTTAACCATCAATTTTTCAATGTTCTAAAAAAACCACCAATTTTTGGGAAAAAAAAATTTAACCCGACCATTATGTCCTGAAAAAGCAAACAATGGCTTCGATGAAACTTTTACCAAAAAATGGTGGTTAAACCAAATTTTTGGTAAAATACAGTGTTTTTTTTAATTAACCCTAGATAATATTTACACTTTAATTTATATAATTACGAAAAAAAACACTATATTTTGTCACTTTTTTGGTTTAACCATCAAAATTTCATTTTTCAAATAAACCACAAATCTTTGAAATTTTTTTAACCCAACCATTATGATCTCAAGAACCTGTAATAATGGCTTCGATGAAACTTTTTTACCAAAAATTGGTGGTTTTTACTGAATCTTTTAAAAATTGGTGGTTTAACCGAATTTTAGGGAAAATATAGTGTTTTTTTTCGTAATTAGCGCTAAATATAATACACAAATAAATGAAAGTACGTTGCTGTTTCTCATATTCAACCCTCGTTTTTTTTTACTATCTACAGAGACGGACACGGACACTGACACTCCAAACCATCAAGAAACTGAAGAAGGCCGATTAATCGCGCCGCAAGAAGCTTTCAACCGAATAGCCGACGTAGTCCACGAAGCAATAAAAAAAATGGAAATGGTAGAAGAAGAAAAATCACTTTTAGTAAAAAAAGCGCGATTAGCCCTCGAGGCATGTGATCAAGAACTCAAAGACAAAGCTCGTGAAATGTCATCACTTAACATGGAAAGACAAAAAAAGAAACATCAAGTCGACGAGCTTGAAAGCATTGTAAGACTTAAACAAGCCGAGGCCGACATGTTTGACTTAAAAGCAAGTGAAGCTAGAAAAGAAGCCGAAAGACTTCAAAGGATTGCTCTTGCCAAAGTTGAAAAGTCGGAGGATGATTATGCAAGTAGGTATTTGAAACAACGGTTACATGAGGCCGAAGCTGAGAAACAATATTTATTTGAGAAAATAAGGTTGCAAGAAAGTTCATCGCGGGTGTCAGTGTCGCATGGAAGTGACCCAATGTATAACAAGATTCAAGACTTGCTTAAGAACATGTATACCACACCTTCTAAAGGAGATGACATGCGTTCTGTTTGAGTGTTTGGTTGTTTCTTTCTTTCTGACTTAATGGACTTAATAAGGATACGACCTAATTCAGACCGAGATACATTAGGGCAAATTTGCAAAAGAAGTTTGATGTGTGGCTTATTGGATGTTTGTGTAAAAATATGGATTTTTATGTCGAACATGTTGGGATTTAACGTTTATGGTTTTATTTTTTCGTGGTGCACCGCTATAAAATTTTGTTGGGTTTCTTTTTCTTTCATTATTATGGGTTTCTTAAGAACATGTATACCACACCTTCTAAAGGAGATGACATGCGTTCTGTTTGAGTGTTTGGTTGTTTCTTTCTTTCTGACTTAATGGACTTAATAAGGATACGACCTAATTCAGACCGAGATACATTAGGGCAAATTTGCAAAAGAAGTTTGATGTGTGGCTTATTGGATGTTTGTGTAAAAATATGGATTTTTATGTCGAACATGTTGGGATTTAACGTTTATGGTTTTATTTTTTCGTGGTGCACCGCTATAAAATTTTGTTGGGTTTCTTTAATTGTTTTGATCTCAAGAAAAGAAGGTAGTTTTTGGTTTTCTTTTTCTTTCATTATTATTGGTGTAAAAGTAAAACAAGAAATTGTAGGCGGCTTGTGAGCTACACATGATGATTTGGACGACAATTGGGGAAGTAAAGAATCTCTGATAGTGTCTTTATTTATTACTTTTAGGTTTCCTTGACGATGATGGTAGGAATGAACGATGAATGTAGTCGGTAGGCCCAGCAATCATCATTATATTTCTTTTTCTTTTCAAGATTGGAAGCATAGATACAATCTTATCTTCATCTATTTCAAAGGTTAAATATTTGTTTATACAACGATGTCTTTTTTTTTTTTAATACATTATAAGAAAGTGATTCTTTAGATGAATATGTAATCATGTTTTATTTATGTTTAAAATAGTAATATTGTAACCGTGAATCAGTTACCTCATTATGTGGCATCTCAAATGTTTATTTATATATCAATGTTTTGCTTGCTTCATTTTCTTTAATCATTTTATGTTAAAATATGTTTCAACCGATTAAATAGATTATGTGTAAATATTCCATATACTTGTCCTAGAATGAAATTTGGTTGTATATATTGTAAAAAAAAACGACTTTGTTACATGGATATAGAAAAATCCTAAAATATCATTATATAATTACACATCTAACCCTATATTAATATACATATCATGTTAAGGTAGCCAGTTATCAATAAGATAATTTATATACTTACTCTATTAAACCGCATTCTTCCCTAAAATAATTAAATTAAACATAATTTGAATAACCATTCATAGTTTATATCACTGTCTAATTTCATCTCATAATATCACATTCTCTTTTTGCTTTTAATTTGGCCTATCTTTTGTAACATTCCTTGATGTTGCAAAAAGGAAGAACAACTTAATAAAATTCACAAGGTAGTGTATTTGAGACATTTTAACTAAAGCAAATATGATTCGATTTAAGAACCAAGGATTCCCTCACTCTTTTCTCATTCTCTCATTCAAAAAAAGAATCACACAATTTGCATGACAATCATTCTCTTCTTAACCTTCTTCACACAAAATATATAGATTTCCAAATTCAAAAACCACCAACTAATGGCTCAAAGTTTCATCAAAATCCTTCTTCTAACGATTATTGTTTCAATACATAAATCAGGTAACCATAGTTCTATTTCATTAGTCTTTCTTCAGTAATTATGAAAACACTAAAATCGTGTTTAGTTCATGATGTTTTTATTTATTTATTTTTGATGTTATGGTTTCTTGATGAGTGTAGATGGACAATTTGATGATTGGTGTGTAGCTGATGAGCAAACCCCAGATGATGAATTGCAAAAAGCACTTGTTTGGGCATGTGAAAATGGTGCTGATTGTAGCAAGATTCAACCAAACCAACCATGTTTTCTACCAAATACCATAAAAGATCATGCTTCTTTTGCATTCAATAGTTATTTTCAAAGGATGAAAGCACATGGAGCCACTTGCTATTTCAACGCTGCCGCTTTTGTCACTGATCTTGACCCAAGTAAGCATCATCATTCTTTCACTATTGTTAATCTTTGCATTTTGCATAATATGTTTCATGGTTTTATTTATTTTGGTTTTCTCGGTATATATTACCTAAAGACCATATGCTCAAATCTTACTCTTAACATGTTTAGTAAATTTTAGAAGGAACAAAAATTCCAACCTTGTATGATTCTTTCTTGGGTCTTGCTAATAGATTTATGGCATGGTGACAAAATTTGATGAACTATTTAAAGAATTTTTTTTTATATTGGACTTGAAATCGGAACTAGTTGATTCGACCAAAAATTTAAACTTGGATTTTCAAAAACATAAAATGTGTTCAAGATTGAAAGAAATGGTGCATATACATGGTAACAAATACTACAAAATTGAGGCAACATTATCTTTATTTTGGATCAGAAATCTCATAAAAAGAGTTTTGCTTTTTTAGTGTGCGATCTTTCATTTAAACAATTCAGTTATAGAAAATCAAAAGAGGCTACAAATCCGAGTCAGTTTACATCAATTCTGGTCAACATAATTTAAAATGATGCAATTGTCTTAAAAAGTAGAATTTGTTAGCTGGCATTCAAAACAATGATAAGGGTGACGGTGGTAGTTCGGGGTTGGATGTGGTGGAGAAATGAACATATCATGTAGAATTCTTTGAGAGAAAAATGGTACCATGCAATCAATGTTTAAATTGAAATTCAAAAGTAAAAAAATAAGAATTAGAATAAAAGAAAATAAAAAGTACAAATCTTATTAGATTTATAAGTTTAAGGATACCCCAGTGGCGTATCTAGTTGGTGCGGTGGGGTACACTTGCACTCCCATAAAAGAAAATTTTAATGTATTACATATTTACATTTTAATATGCAAACATGCTTAATCATATTGCATAACTAAGCTTTAAAACTTATACCATTCTAATATATTACATATCTCAAAAATGGTTTCTCATGCATTGACGTGATTTCAATTTCCATTTCTCCTTTACCCTCTGTTTTCACTTTTCATACAATCGTTTTATACCTTAAAATAATATAATAGAATATAAATTAAATTACCCTAATAAATATATCTCATCAATATGGTTAAGAAAAAAAGACCAACATTAAACATTTTTTAACGAATATTTTTATTATCAGTTTTATTTTTTGTTTTATAAAAAATTATGGAGTAAATTACAGGGATGGTCTCATGGTTGGCATAAAGTTGTAGTTTTAGACAAAGTTATATTTTTTTGATGACCCCGATGTTCGGACTTTGTTGTGAAAATGGCCTCATCCTTAAATATTAGACAATTTTGTGTAAATATTATTTTGACTATTGTATCCCCGTATCAAAATTTCTGGCTACGCCACTGGGATACCCTCAATTTATAGTTAGGTTTTGTTTAGTGATAACATATTGAAACAGAGTTGAAAATTATTATTATTATTATTATTATTATTATTATTATTTCATGACACATTAGTTAAACTTCTTGTAAATGTATTCGATTAAATAGTTGAATGAAAGTCCTTGAATTTTTAAAAACAGCTGACCATCCTAAGATCTAAATCCGTAAGATTCGAACATGAGGAATTCCTTTTAGGATGACTAACTACAATCTATAATTCCCTTGATCCGTGATAGATCCTTAAGCTCTTCACAACCTATATATGCATTCAATTCATATATGTTAACTTTGTAAACATTGTATATTCATTCTATGTCTTTTTACATGACTAATATCTCTTATTCAATCATCATCCATATATAATTATTGTCCTAAGTCAATCTCTCTAACTATCTTAGTGTTAACCCATGATTCCACTTCATATATTCCATGTGGTTTATCAATTAATACAAATATCAAGTACTAATAACATGTTAATCACTTCATAACATGCTTTCAAATCCCGTAATACACCATTATTTTACTTGAAAATATCATGCTATGCATTAAGTACTTGTACATTTTTTAAATTCAAGTTATCTCATAAAAAACACTAATTCTCTTAGTGATAGGCTCAAACATAATCAGGAAGTAACCATCTATCAACAATTTCATCATTTGTTCAAACCATAAAAGTTAGGGTTCATGTGATTTCCATTAATGGATGGAATTTGTTCAAACAAAGTATGGAGAGTAAGCTAATAACTTGGTTTAATCACTTTTCACCAAAAGCCCCTTGATTACTCCATAGATGAAGCCAAATCGCTTCACACACCCAACACACCAAGAAAACACACACACACAAAAAGTTCCAAGAGAAAGTTTTTTCTTGAATTTCTAGTGTTTCTTCATTGATATGGCTGAAACGGTGGAAATAAAACTCAGCATGTTGGAATCCATGTGTCAAGATGAAAATGAGGGTCTAAGCTACGAGTCTTCAAAATTTCAACATTCCACATCGCGTTTTTCTCAGGAACACGCCATGTTCCATTCTCTTCGTGATGTGTGTTTTTTCTCTTTCACATCGTTTTCTCATCGGCATCTGGTCATTCAACCAGACGCATCGCGTTTTTCATAGGCATGCGCTACGTTCCATTCTCTTTGAGACATGTGTTTTTCCTTTCACGTGTTGTGTGTTCACCAGCTTCCAATAATAGCATTGTACTATATGATGCGTCGTGTTTTCCTGAAATCATGCGTCGCGTAAACGCACTTTAACGTTTACGCCAAAACACTTGGAATATTTTCGACATGGCTTGGACGCGTTGCGTAAATCCTTATTTACACATCGCGTAATAGTCTCCAGGTTTCCAATACTTAAACAAAATTTCACAACTTTTACTATTTCCTTCCATTCTTGTTCTTATAGATATTAAGCTCGATTACAATGATTATAAAATACATATAACAACATATTCACAAGTCGTAGTATTGAAAAACATCATCAAATTCACCAAAAATGGATAAATTGACCTTATCCTCAATTTAAGATTGATATTAGAGTTCAAATTCCGCATAATCCAACTTCATTAATATATGGAATGTTTAGTTCTGACAATGAATGATGAAAATATTCTTAAAGACCATAAATACCATCTTGAGAGATCTTAATAATGATTTGGTGAAAATTAAAGATACGTATGTGACACTTATTCTCTTGGCCTCTATACCGTCATCCTATGAAATCTTTTTAAATACTTCTGTAGTGGAGATGTATAAGACCACCTTAGAAGATAATTGATCAAAATTTCACTCTAGGTACAAAAAAAAAAGGTAACTAAAGAATAAGGAACTTGGTCATGATGTGCTAGAAATTGAGAATACGAAAGGGAATAAAAAAAGTAGCAGACTAAGATCGTATGAAAAAAAATCAAAATTCACATGATACATGTCTTAGGTGTGGTGAATCATACATTAGAAGAATAAATTCCCAAATTAAAAAGGAAACAAGTCGAATGAAAAGGTTGAGAAATAAGAAATTGTTTAGGAAAAAGAGGTTACTCCTTAGAGTTGTTGATTGTATCTTTTGGATGCTTGGGGGGGGGGGGGGGGGGGGGGGGAGGGGTTGGATGTTAGATTCATGGTGTTCATGCCACATCTACCACAAGAATATTGATTTATGACTTATAAAATAGGCGAGTGCTAGAAATGTGTCGATGGGGAACAATAAATCTTCCAAGGTGGGTTTCTATGAATTAGTAAATTACTAAACAAAAAAGTGTATAATTAAGTGGTAAAGACCCTCACAGATGTTAAATATGTTTAAGATATTATAAAAAATGATATCCCCAGGAACCTTTGATTCGAAAGGGTTTAAGTATACATCTTCGAACGGTGTACTAGAGTTTTCGAGTTACCCTAGTAGTAACAAAAGGAAGAAAGTCATTGATGCAGATCAAGAATTGTTAAGGCCCAATGTCAAAGGTCCTAGAGTTTTACAAGTTTACACTAGAAGGGCAAATCGGGAAAGTGGCTAATTTCCGTTAGTGGTGGTAAGAGAATAAATGGGACGAGGGGGAGCACGTCCTGGGCATGTCATAATTCTTTTTCTTGTTGTTTGATTGGCTCATAGCTGATGCTATTGAGAGAGGGAGATTTCCCTGGGTTGTTAGAATCATTCGGTTACAATTGTTTCATTTTGTCAATTGAATTCAATTTCAGTCTCCATATTCTCTATCCTTCCGAATTTCCTTCTGTGTTCAATCAAATTATCACCTTGCAGATTTACAGTCCTCATCACTGGTCCGACCTGCTACTGACCTGTCGCCTTTTTTTCTTCTTCTTTTGTTTTTCCGATGGAAACTCGTTCTATTCAAAATCGATTCGAAAAAAATGAAGAACTCATTCTGCAATTGCAATCCGATATGGCAGACATCAAAACTTCCTTACTAACCTTGGAGACTGATCGATTGGAAAATAGTGAATTCCGGAAGATGATGCTGGAGTGGATGAAGTCGAAAGACAAACAGACTGCCGACTCATCGGGTGGTTCTGGTATCGAGTCTCCTTTCCTTCAATTTGGTGGAGGTGTTGGATCTTCTGGTGGCGCTACTCCACCGCCCAACTCTTCTGATGCTGTGTCATGGGCTGTGAAGAAAATTAAACTCCCTGAGTTTAGTGGTTTTGATCCTCAAGGCTGGATTAACAAAGCTACTCTGTATTTTGACATCAATCGCACTCCACCTGATCTTCGTATTCGCTTGGCTCAACTCAGTATGACTGGTGTTGCCCAGCACTGGTTCACTATCGTCAACCAGGTACATGTATCGCTGACTTGGGAACAGTTTCAGGCAGAATTGTTGCAACGATTCAGTGGTTTGGAGCTCCAAAATCCCTATGAGCAGTTAGCCACTATCAAACAGGTCTCCTCAATTTACGATTACATTGATGATTTTGAATACCTCTTATCGCTCGTACCTCAATTGTCGGAATCACAATCGTTGGGGTATTTCATCGCGGGATTACGTGACGATGTGAAACGCTGGGTTCGCTTGCACCGTCCGAAATCGCGCCTTGACGCCATGTATTTGGCTAAGGACGTCGAGGAGATGTTACGTCCGGTGACGGGTCAAGTTTCTCGGGTTCGTTTCCGTTACCAGTATCCTGGAGAACCGGGTATGGGTTGTAATTCGGATTCTAGGTCTTTTTCTACGGGCCGGGTTGAGCAACGTGGTAGCGTGCCTTATAAGCCCAATGATCGCTTTCTTCCTACACGCACTGATTTACCTCGTCCAGCCAATCCCTTGCCGTCTTCCATCGGTTCCTCCACGGATTCTAAGCTCTCTTCCACTCGCGATCGGGGAGTTCGTTCGTTGACCCGTACAGAGTGGGAAGATAGGCGTAAAAAAGGTCTTTGTTATCGTTGTGGTCAGCAATTTGGACCGGCACACAAGTGCCCCGAGGGAAAATTACGCGTGCTCCTGTTGGCGGACGATGAATCCGGGGCAGAGGATGGGGATTTTGCTTCTTTTGACGGCCCACATTCTCCAAGTGAACCAGAGGGGGAAGACACACTTCCGAACGGGGTCTGTAATTCGTTGGTTTTCTTTGGCGCATCTTCAACGACTTTTCCGGGAGGTAAAATGCTCAAATTAGAAGGCACAGTGACTGATATTCCTGTCATTTTTTTGGTGGATAGTGGTGCTACTCACAATTTTATCTCGCAAGCCTTGGTCAATTCCTTAGGGCTACCACGTACTGAATTTACCGGCATTAACATTACTCTGGGAGATGGGTATAATGTGCTTATTAAACATCATTGTTTGCAGTTGCCCGTAGTAATTGGGAAGTGCGAGTTTCTGATCGACGCTCTTGTCATTGAGGCTGGTCATCTTGATATGGTATTGGGTATGGCTTGGCTTCGCACCTTAGGTGACGTCACACACAACTGGGAGGAGTCTTGGATGCGATTTACCTATAAGAATGAGTTGGTGCAGTTTCATGGCGTGGGTTCTACTCCACCGGCTCTCTCTTCTTTACACGGGTGGCTCAATGTTTCCCACCGCTCGGGACAACAAGACCCTTTTCGAACCATTCGGGATCAGTCGGAGCAATCGGTACTCTCTCCTGATCAGTTTCGGGAATTGTCCAACCTTTTGGAGCACTTTGTGGCCGTCTTTCAAGCTCCTATTGGCTTACCTCCACCTCGATCTCATGACCATGCTATTGTGCTTGCTAAATCTAATACACCGGTCTGTGTTCGACCATACCGCTATCCTCACATTCAAAAGGCCGAAATTGAAAAACAAGTTCAGGAACTCCTTTCGTTAGGCATGATCCGTCCAAGTAAAAGTGCTTTTTCGAGTCCCGTCATTTTGGTTCGTAAGAAAGATCAATCTTGGAGAATGTGTGTCGATTATAGAGCCTTAAATAAAGCCACAGTCCCGAACAAATATCCCATTCCCAGAGTCGACGAACTCATTGATGAACTACACGGGGCTCGCTTCTTCACGAAACTCGATTTAAAGTCGGGTTATAATCAAATCCGCATGCAACCTGATAGCATTGAGAAAACGGCCTTTCGCACTCATGATGGGCACTATGAGTATCTCGTCATGCCTTTCGGGTTGATGAACGCCCCGGCGACCTTTCAAGCAATCATGAATGACGTCTTTCGTTCCGTCTTACGCAAAACAGTGGTTATTTTTTTTGATGATATACTGGTTTATAGCCCCTCCTGGAGTACACATTTAGTTGATTTGGAGACTGTGCTTCAGATTCTTTTGCAGCACCAGTTTGTTGTCAATAAAAAAAAGTGTTCCTTTGGGCAATTGTCGGTAGAATATTTGGGTCACATTATCTGTGAGACTGGAGTGGCAATGGATCCCCTTAAGGTCGAGGCTGTCTTGTTGTGGCCCGTGCCGAAGACGATTAAAGGTTTACGTGGGTTTCTTGGGCTCACGGGGTATTACAGAAAGTTTGTTAAAGGATACGGGAGTATTGCTAAGCCTTTGACCGATTTGACCAAGAAAGATGCCTTTCTGTGGCAAGACGAGGCGCAACGCGCCTTTGACTCCTTGAAAGAAGCCTTGGTTACCGCTCCTGTTCTTGCCTTGCCCGACTTTTCACTACCGTTTGTGGTGGAATGTGACGCATCTGGTAGAGGCATAGGTGCAGTTTTGATGCAACATGGTCGACCCATCTCATATTTCAGCAAGGCACTGAGTGAGCAAAACCTCGCAAAATCCGCTTATGAACGGGAGATCATGGCGTTGGTTTTGGCGGTCCAACATTGGCGGTCATACTTATTGGGCGTTGCTTTTATCGTCTATACCGATCAACGCAGTCTTAAATTTCTGTTACAACAACGGCTCACGACCCCGGATCAGCAAAATTGGGTGGCTAAGCTCTTGGGGTTTAACTTTGAAATTCGTTACAAACCGGGTCGGGAGAACCGGGCAGCTGATGCCTTATCAAGACGCGCTGCTGATGATGCGTTTTCCTTGGCTGTTTCGGTACCTATGTGGCTACAGGGGGCGGACTTGTTGGCTGAAATTAAAAATGATCCCGATATCCAACTACTGCTGAAAGGTTGTTCAGATGGCACTGTGACTAATAAAGGGTACACTGTTCGACAGGGAATTCTTTACTACAAAGATAGATTGGTTATCCCAAAGAATTCGGTATTTATTCCGGTGTTGTTAAAAGAGTTTCACCATTCTGCATCGGGGGGCCACTCCGGGTACTACCGAACTTATCGGCGTTTAGCGGGAAACTTATATTGGCCGGGCATGATAACGCGCGTTAAACAATTTGTCCGTGAATGCGAAGTATGCCAACGGTGTAAGACAAGTTCCACAGCTCCTGCAGGGTTATTACAGCCCTTAGACATTCCTGAAGCTATTTGGGAACATCTTTCTATGGATTTTGTGCTGGGTTTACCTAAATCTCGAGGGTATGATGCGTTGTTAGTGGTGGTGGATAGACTTTCCAAATATGCCCACTTTATCTTGTTAAAACATCCGTACACGGCACAATCTATTGCCGACCTCTTTGTTAAAGAGGTCATTCGACATCATGGAATCCCGAAGTCGATTGTAAGTGATCGGGATCCGTTGTTCCTAAGCAGATTCTGGCAGGAAATCTTCCGTTCCCAAGGGACAGAACTGCACATGAGTTCCGCTTATCACCCCGAGTCCGATGGGCAAACCGAAGTTATTAACCGTTGTGTTGAAACTTATCTACGCTGTTTTGCTGTTGATCAACCCAAATCGTGGTCTTTTTGGATTCCATGGGCGGAGTTCTGGTACAATTCTACATTCCACAGTTCCACAGGAAAATCCCCTTTTGAGGTGGTGTATGGACGCAAACCTCCTACTGTGGTTCAATTTGTACCAGGGGAGGTACGAGTTCAGACAGTCGCTGATGATTTATTGGATCGGGATGAAGCTCTGCGCCAACTTAAGCTTCACCTGGCCCATGCTCAATCGGTTATGAAGGCAGCAGCAGATAAAAAGCGGAAGGATGTTAAATTCATGATTGGTGAATGGGTTTATGTGAAGTTAAAACCGTATCGCCAACTGTCGGTCGCCAAGAGAATTCATCCTAAATTAGCCGCCAAGTATTTTGGACCTTTCAAAATACTCGGATCTGTTGGACCAGTTGCCTACAAATTAGAATTGCCTCCCGAATCTAAAATTCATCCGGTTTTTCACGTTTCGTTATTGAAGAAGGCGGTTCATGCTCCCATTGATCCAGTGTTACCTCCCGAACTTGAGTTGTCAGCGGAAGAAGTGCTCAAACCAACCGCTATTTTAGCCTCTAGGACCATCCAACAACAGCAGGAACAAGTCGTGCAGTGGTTGATACAATGGGAAGGTAGTCCAGAAACAGAAGCAACGTGGGAAGACATGCTGACCATTAAAAGTCAGTTTCCGGATGCAAGTCTTGAGGACAAGACTTTAATTGCAGGAGGGAGTAGTGATGCAGATCAAGAATTGTTAAGGCCCAATGTCAAAGGTCCTAGAGTTTTACAAGTTTACACTAGAAGGGCAAATCGGGAAAGTGGCTAATTTCCGTTAGTGGTGGTAAGAGAATAAATGGGACGAGGGGGAGCACGTCCTGGGCATGTCATAATTCTTTTTCTTGTTGTTTGATTGGCTCATAGCTGATGCTATTGAGAGAGGGAGATTTCCCTGGGTTGTTAGAATCATTCGGTTACAATTGTTTCATTTTGTCAATTGAATTCAATTTCAGTCTCCATATTCTCTATCCTTCCGAATTTCCTTCTGTGTTCAATCAAATTATCACCTTGCAGATTTACAGTCCTCATCAGTCATACACATATACGTTGTTGAGCATGAAACAGTGTTTGGTGTGGTAGCGATTTCATCCTCCAAGGTGGCTAACATGGAGTTGAAATGCCTATGGAATATGTGGATAGGAAAAACGTATAATCTTCTTGGGAACTTAGGACTTACAAGAAGTTATATGATGTAAATATTGGATTTTTTTAGCATTATATATTTGTGTTTTCAAAGGATGTGCATCAAACTAAGGTAAAATTAGGTTACTCACATACTGAATGTTGGGGTCCCTCATGACTCCCATCACTTATGGGTGAAATATACTTTCTATCCATCATTGATGACTACTCAAGAATGACATGGGTTTCCATCTTGATGAATAAAAGCGAGTCCTTTAAATGGTTAAAACATTGGAAATTGTTGATAAAAAATAAAAGGATCAAAGAATTAACAGGCTTATGAAAAACAACGTGTTGGAGTTTTTTATGAGAGGTTGATAAATTTTAAAGGGAGAGGTCACTGCAAGGCATAGAATGCTTTGCCATATGCCACAACATGGAGTAGCAAGAGAGTTTATTTTATAATATTGTACTTTCCTCTTTTAATTGGATGTTGATCCATTTTAGAGTGTGTAAAATAGATTGGTTGATTTGTATGTTAAGCCCTCTCATCCTTTTTTATATTGTAACATTTTCTGTGGCCTGCTTCTTCCTAGGCATTACAATCTCTCGACATTCAAAAAATAGTAGCGATAAGATGGATAGAAGTTTGATGAAAGTATATACCATCAAAAATTGGGTGGGTTTGATGTTTTTGAGCATTAATCAATATAGTATGTTTTCTAGTAAAAAGGTTACCAACTATCAACATAGATTCAAAAATACTTATAGAAGTATGACTTGTAAAACCCATATATCATTTTAGACAAAGTATGTTTAGATGTATAATGTATCACCATGTATTAGTAGTAAGTTAGAGTTGAGAGCCAAGAAGGGTATGTTCATGAGCTATGACGAAATTGTGTTAAAGGCTATCCGTTTTGCTTTCCTTTAGAAAAGAAAGTCATTGTAAGCCGATATGTCACTTTTAATATAAAAATTCGTGGTTCGAAAAAGGGGCCCCATAAGTATGTGTGAAAAGGTGTATAATAAATCTAACATGGTGGATGATGCAGACTTTGAAAAGTCATGACAAGGGAAAAAAGTGTCCAAAACAAAGACTTTGAAAAGTCATTCCATCTGGCCACTTGTGCATGCACAACATTTGGCCTATAGGTGAAGAAACCACATACAAGGGTCGAAAATCTCATTTTACTAATTTGTGACTCAGATCGAGCAAGGGTTTTTCCTAGGAGCCACTCAATCACATACTCCCGTTGTAAAGCTTGTTTTACATATAACTTTTACATACATTATATATCCATATGAGTTGGTTCTTTTTTAATTGACATTTTTCTATATGCATAGACTATCTGCAACATTGAAATTACACACTGTGGCCTGACAAGCATAATATCACCCAGGTAATACATAATTTTAGTCAATTATACCAACTAAGTCTCATGTCCTTGAGTTTCTAAACTTTCTTTTATGTTAATAAACAGTAAGTGGTGTTTCTAATAAGAATTTAAGTATGAAACACCAAGTTCACATGTCTCACATTTGTTTTACGCATTTGTCCCAGATCCGAAGGAAATAACAATGTACTTTGCACTTTTCCCTATTTCTCACATTATCACGCATTCCTCTTTCGCTTTGTCTCTGTGTGTGTATGTGTGTGTATATATGTATATATATATATATATATATATATATATATATATATATATATATATATATATATATATATATATATATATATATATATATATATATATATATATATATATTCCATTATAAAGCATATGATAACATATCAAAACTTTACTCTTATAGAAAATTGGCATTTAGAGCACATTTAACATAAATGCAAGTTTCTCATAGCTTCCATCAGTTTCTAACATCAAGTACTTTATCATTTTGTCTTTATCGGCTAAATTCAAGACCACACGCTTTGTTAAAACTTGGGTGTTATAGTGGTAGCTAATTATTCACTTCTAATTATTTCGTGGATTTATACACGATAATACCCATGACTATATTTTTGTTTAGTTATGGAAGTGTAATCATGAGTTGGGAGGAAACTCTTCTACCAATAGTTTCTTTATTAACTATCAAGTCCTAGTGTATATCTTTAACAAAGGAGTCAAAAGAGGCAATCTGTTTGAAAGGATTTGGAAGTGAACTTTGGGTCAGAAAAGATCAAGATTTTTTCAAGAGACAACATGAGTGCCATATGTTTGGTTAATGACTGAGTCTTTCACGATCGGACAAGCCACGTTGATATCCGTGATCATTGCATTTGGTCTGAGATTTCTAGTTTATGTAACTTAGGTAAGTAAAAGGACATCATATGTGACTAATTAGGATTCTAATTAGTAGAAAGAGGACCGTGGAACTGTTAATTAGATTGTTAACTAGTGGCAACGCCTATACGTTGCGGCTGATTTAATAATATCATATTTTCGACATGATTTTTGTAATGTACGTTTACCTAGGGATCGTTTCTATCATATCACTATTACATGAGACCATTACGGTAATTTTGTCTTTTACAAGGACTATTTCTATAATCTTAGTATTATATATGGACTATTTCTCTAATCGGGATATTATATGGACCATTTCTGTAATATAATTATTACACAATGATCATTTCTCTGTAAGTTTGTCTTGTACATGAATTGTTACTATAATTTTATCTTACACACAAACTATTTCTATAATTTTGCTATTATATAGGGACCATTTTTGACCATTTCTATGATATCCTCAAATATAAGGACCATTATATAATTTTCCAGAGATCATTCGTGTAAATTTCTCAAACATTAGGATGAATAAATAAAACATAAATTTTACATAGAGTCTATTTTCGTAATTTTTTTAAATATAAAGACCATTAGATAATTTTGTAGGAACTATTTCAGTAAATTTGTTTATAGATAGGGACATGGTCTATTTCTATATCTTTTTCAAACATAAGAACTATTTTATAGTATTCTCAAACGTAAATTAAGACGATTAGATATATTTAATAAGTACCATCTTCTCCCCATTTCGTTGTTCAAGTACGCTTCATCCATAACAGTTCAAGAAACCATATTCCAAACATACAGTGTCTCATCGTTTGTTCATAAAATTCTGCTTCTACAAACTTATTCAATCAAGTTTTCTGTGTAACAAATATTAACCCTTTATAATAATGATAATTACATCAACCAAATACGATTATTCAAAATAAAAATAAATTGTTTACGAATGTATACCAACCAAATTTTTTGAAAGCAACATGTTATCAACTTCCATTGCTTCAATGTATAATGTTTACGTGTACGTGTGCCTAAAAGAGTCTCATTAATTAAATATCATATGTTCAAGCAACAAATTTATAAACTCATCGCCAATTGATTACAAGTTCAAATCTCATAGAAACAATATGCATGCGTATTTTTTATATTTAATGATGTATAGAAGATTATAAGATTTCCAATATATGAGAGATTGTTAATGTTGTGCTATATGTGGATGCATGACAGGCCATGGTTCATGCAAGTTTGAAATTCATGGATGAAGATGAAGTGGGGTGGGGAAAAGATTTGTATGATTGTATCAGTTCTTTCCACATCTTTACAATTTAACACAACGTATTTCTGGTCCTACTTTGCTCTTTCCTTAAAACTATGTTATAACTAAATTTTATATATTCATAAGTTTAGTGATATGCAATTATTAATTTATATCTAATTTATGTGTTTTATTAATATTATCCAGGGGTGGACCCAGAAAAATGGACACGGGGCACCATTTTTGCCACCATTTTTTTTTCGACAACTATATAATAATAATTTATCCTGGCCACATTAAAAGTAAATCAAAGTACATTCTAAATTTTACCTCTTATATCCTTCATTTTCTGAAAACGACTAATTACGTTTTCAGTTTTTCATTGTATTTCACTCTTTTAAGCACAAATTCTGCACAAAATCAACAAAAATCTGCACAAAATCAAGAGTTCAACACATTCAACACAAAATTCTACACAAAACCAAAACTTCAACACAAAATTCTGCACAATTTCAGAAACTAGGGCTGGAAATTGAAAACTTGAACATAAATTCTGCACAAATTCAGAAACTAGGGCTGGAAATTGAAAATTGGAAGTAAAAAATTAACCTTGTTGACTTGTAGTTGTTGATCGGCGAGTACGGGTTCAAGCTTCTTCGTCTTCGATGTTGTTCCTGTTCCACACTTCCACTTGTTCGATCAGACGCAGCGCAGGTCGCAGCAACTTCTTCGTCTTTGATGTTGACTTGCAATTTTTTCAACAGACGAGAGGAGAAGGAGACGGGAGAATGGTCCGATCAATAGGAGAAGAGACCCAATTACCCACATGTTTAATTACCCAACCCAATTGTTATAAATTTAGCCCAATTACCCAAATGTCTAATTACCCAAAGTTAGCCCCATTTTACTATAAGTCCAAAAAACTAATTTTACGAGATGTCGAGATGTTTTATTTTGTAAAAATTTTCTAAATCGAGGAGCACTTATTTCTAAAACGGGGAGACTTTTTTTTTAGACCGGGAGCACCCATATATAATTTTTTTTACTTTACGGGATAAAATTTTAGAAGGGCACGGCCACCCCGGGCTCCTTACTGAGTCCGCTCCTGATCCGTTTCCACTACCAAAGAATTACCTAGTTTACAAAGGAATAGCACAATATTTTGCAAAACTAGATGGATAACAGTTGATTGACGTAAGCCCAAGCTCTTCCGCCAGTAATGATATTGCAGATTTATTATATATTTTGACCCACAAACATATGAGAAAACGGAACCAAATGAAGAGATAGATAACAGTTGATTGACGTAAGCCCAAGCCGACGCCATCCTCTGCCTATCTCCGGCTGCTGCCGCCATCCTCTGTCCTCCACCGGCTACTGTCCCGCGTCGTGCCTGGTGCCTATCTCCGCCCTCTCTGCCCCTCTCCATCTTTGTCTGCCTATCAGCCCTCTCGTTTCCTTCCATTATGTGTTATTGTTCCTTTGAAATCGATCTAAAAGAACATTAGATCATCACTAACCCCACAACAGTTAAATGATCTAAAAGAAAATGAGAAGAAAGACAGAAAAGCACTTTTCTTCATATATCAAGCAGTAGACGAGATGATTTTCGAAAGAAATCGGGTCTTTGTTTTCTCCTTCGATTTTTAGGAAAGGCGCCCACCGGGCCTTCTCTTATGCGGACTGATTTACCGGAAGGAGAGAGGAGGCTGAAGGAGGAAGAAGGATTGCAGCGCAGAAGGTTGCCGGCTGAAGAGTGCAGCGTCGAAGAAGGAAGAAGAGGTCGTGGTCTGTTGAAACTTGAAAGAATGTGATATACCGCTCCTCAGAAGGTGATATTTTTTTCTTTCATTTCTCTAAATTGAAATAAGGGTATAATGGTCCATTTAATAAAAAGTTCTGTGGATGAATACAAAATATCCGTGGAAGAATCAATACCTTTTTTTGTTTCATGCCGTAATTATTTACATATAGAAAAACATGGTAGGAAGAGCTTTTTGGTATTCACTTAAACTCGATAAGGTAGTAGTGGTCTTTAGTTTCTTTTTGCTGTTGTCATATGCGTTAGCGGATACATGTTTTGTATGTATATTTATTATGTATTTAGCCAATTCTTTATGTTAGCCCATTTGTGGGGAAATCTCCAATAATGTCCAATTATTTTCGGTTAGTTTATAAAAAAATCTCAAAATTAATTTTATTTACGGAAAAGGACAACATACTGGCTAATATATTCAGTTTAGCCATTTCATCCGGTTACCAGGTTTCTTAGATTGGAAAATTTTAGTAATGTCCCACTATTTTTTGTTAGTTTATGAAAAAATCTCAATGTTGAACTTTTTACACAAAATAATAGGACTTTTTCATAAACAGACCTAAAATAATTGGACTTTATTGGAGATTTTCAATTTAGAAAACCTGGTAAACCGGAAAAAAAGGCTAAACTGAATACGTTAGCCGGTATGTTGTCCTTTTCCGTAAATAGAATTAATTTTGAGATTTTTTCATAAATTGACTCAAAATAATGAGATTTTATTGGATATGTCCCCCCATTTGTGTTAGCTTGTTTGTATCCGCCAAAAAGGTTTGTATTTATATCTCGTTTTAATGTATTATCGGACATGGGAAATTACGTGTTCTAGCAATATGTTTCTAATGAAGCTGTAAAAAGCAGTTATGTTGTTCAAAGTAGATTTTATAGGCTGTAGTTCCTATGTACTTGGGAAGTGAAGTAATAGTTTTTTGTTAGCTCCGATTTGTGTTGCTATTGGTGTTGGTGTACTTGGAGGTGGAGTGGGAGTTGTAACAGAGGATGTGATCGTAGGTGATGGGCTGCTTGGGTTTTCCTTCATGATATTAGTCAGTTTTAAACCTTGCTTGATTAGGAAGTGGGTAGAATGACATGCTCGTCTTGCTATTTGAAGCTGAAAATTTTGCACCTACCTTTCATTGACTGCAAATGTGGAGGCATTATGTTTGGCTTTGTGTATCCCTCATTAACAACCATGGTTTTGTATTTAGTTTCAAGTAGTGATGTTATTGCTTCATTAAAAAGGTTGCAGCCGCTGATGCAATGTGATCGGCAATAGTGGCTATCAAACTGTCGTTGTTGTTTGCAAAAGAAGAGGTTAATAAATTTGGTGCAACTGATATTTATATTGAAGGAATGATACTCAAAGGAGTTTTAGATATAACATTTCATCATGGTCTTCACATGTGAGAGTGTGTCCTCGATGTTATACCTATTTACGACAGTAGTGCATCCTTTGTAGTACCATCCACGATAATCGTCGATGTTAGTGATTGAAGAAATGCATGTGAATCGGGTGCCCTATATGAATTCCTAATAAATGAACTGTTTGTTATATAGAGGCTGTAAAATTATCGACATAACCTGTTTTAGTGTTAAGTGATAGATAAAATGAGTAGGGTGATGCATGCATTCAATTGGATTATATATTGGCATATACCATGGTAGTGAGGCATATAAGGATTGAAATACTACTAAAATTCAGATCTTAATATCATTTTACAGATGATATTTTTAAAATTTTTTAATATCTAAATTAATATTACAAATAAAATGAAAGGCTATATGCCTTGTCAAATGTTAAAGTTTTCATGTGATCAATATCTTTTCATGTGGTTAAATGTTAAACGTCATCATTGTTTCTACCACTATCTATCTTTTTATGGGACTTCAAACTACTGAGCAAGGTAACCATGGAAGTTTCTTAATTTACAGCCTCAAATTTAACTTGTATGTATCAGACTCAACTAGAAATTACACACAAAAATTGCTACAATTGATGTTCATAAGACAATTGTCTTATTTATTTTGTGGATGGATTTTGTGACATGTATCCAGGAAATGAAGATAAGGATTAGAAAGATGAGTAGATGAATTTTGAACTAGAAGACATTCTGGTCATGTAGAGACATGTGAGCTAAACTAGTTGGAAGATATTTTTTTGACATTATACATTGACATATTCTTTCCATGACTCTTGTGTATATCTTTTGTAACACCCGATGACATGTCGAACTTATTGTTTTGTGAAAATTTAATACAGAAAAATTGGGACATGTTTCCGTTTACTCTAATTATATTATATATTAATGGTGTATGCATTCGGTCATTACATGAAAACAATCTATTTTCATTATGTTGTTGAGGTTTGTTTAAATGTTAGAAAAACAACATAGAAGAAAGTAAATGATATTGTTATATGGAGGTACTTTGTTTGCAACCTTGAAGGCAAACCAAACACTAGTGTTGCAGATACACTAAATTCCAAAATATGTTAAAAAATAAGAGTTGATATACATCATTCTCGGTATGAAGCTGGTATATAGCGTAGGATTATTCATAGAAAAACAGAATTCGAATTATATGAAATAGATGAGAGATATAATCACAAGCTTTATAGTAGCGAGAATATTCCTTTCTCTTGCACCAAAACGAAGCTTGATAATATGTAAAAGTCTTTTAACTTTAAAATGTCGAGCCAGAATATTGGTGTTAAGAATATTGGTGTTATGAAAGCACATATGATTGTTTCTATAATTCAGGGAGGGGTTGTCTCGTGCAGGCGCGTTCCTTGCGATGGGTGGAGTGTTACTTTCTTCGAAAATTACATTTTAGCCCCTTCGATTTATCTATTCAT